>LQNS02278125.1:2827773-2843830 GCA_001587735.2 Parhyale hawaiensis | reverse complement strand
ACATTCTGCACCGGTCACGCGGGAGCCGTACGCGATATTCCAACCATAGCTTCGCCTTCCACTGAATAAAGAACCAAGTCGATTTTTATGGCAGCAATAACTTGGGCTAAAGGCAGGCGGGTATTTTGTGGAAGGAGCAGGATGTAGAAGGGGATGCTGAGAACGATGTTTGAGCGCGTACGGTGCGTGCAGGACAGCTTGTTGACAAAGACTTGCACGTACATGACAAGCGTAATGCAGTGGCGCGTCTGCACTGAATGACGTCATAAACAGTAGGCTGTTACTATCCTGCACTAGTACTTGTACGTCTCATCTACATGTTGTAAAGGTTACCTTCCTAGATGATACGTGATATTACATACATCATTATATACTCTACAACTATTAGCATGGTTCATGGGTTTTCCCATTCTGAAAATTAGGAAGACATCGATGTCTACAGAGAATAGTGGAAAATGTCGACTGTTTTAGCTAGATTTTCCGATTGGGTTACGTATTGAAAAGAAAACTAAACTACACCAATGGATGAAAATAATATAAGTTATATGCAAACTTGTGTAACTCATATCATAGAATACAAGCATCGAAATTTCAGTTAATAAACATGCAGTGAATATTCTCTAACTGTAAACGAGCATCATTCAGCTTACGTGAGGGTCATGCATGAGAGTCAAGTGAGAGTTTGTGTCATGTGAGGTGATGTATGAGAGAACTTGCAGAATTTTTGCCTCGGAAGCTAAAGCAAAAGTTTCATTCTTCAGTTTTTCCTAATTATGAAACAATGTCTGCCTATATGTCTTTCTATTGCCACTACTGGTACATCAGCTTTTCTGTATTACAAAGTAATATTTGCTAACTCCATTTTGAACAATATCTTCGTCCCCAATCTTTTTCTTCTCTGCGAAAAATTTATTTCTCTACGAACCTGACCGTTGGTAACGTTTCCTACACACTCCATGGTTTCTCACACTTTCCCTACGGCGGTTTCCCGCAGCCTGTAGAGTACACCTTCTCTGGCGCACCCCAGCACAGCAGCACGCTTCTGTTCTTGTACGTACATGCCGTCTGTATCTGTCCAACTGCCGCCAGCCCCCCAGAAGCCCCCTTCCTCCCCCTGCTCCCCCACCTCCCACTCAATATCTCGCAAACAATCAGCAGCGTTGTTATGGAGCCAATGAGCCAAGCGAGGGTCACTGATGCTGCCGTCACTGGAATAAATTACGAGGATCTCCGGTGCGATGGAGCGCCTCGTTCCCGGCCACTGCCCTCCGGCGGCTCCACTTCTCTTTATGCAAATGGCTTCAAAAATCACGAGAGAGTTTCGTTATTGGTATTACAGTGTCATCTGGCTGCGATATTGCGCAACAGCTTCCCAACAAGCCTCGTTGTTAGAAAAACAATTGGCATTTTCTCTTGCATGTTCTACTGACCAGAATCCTCCAGTGTGATGAGTTTGTCTGCTCGGTTTTACTTACTCACTGAAGAAATTTTGTCTGTAGGGGCACATCCAACTGCACCAACTGACATAAAGCAACTGGCATGTGGCCATATTTGCTCATGCGAAACATTAACCGTAGTTTTATCAGTGATATTGACGGAGCTCAAGGAGGTCACTGTTGTCAGCCATTAAAGGAGGTCAATGTTGTCAGCCATTTGACAGTCGCGAGGTGATCCCGGGCGAGTTTGAGCTCTGCGCAGTCAAAGGTTCGTGACACTCACTATCTAAAGTAGCCGCTCATCAATAAAACAACAAGGACCTTTACAAGCTCTTGCGCTTTGATCTTTAGAATTGCAAACCCTGCACATGGACGCTCACTTTGCTACCGCTGCTGCAGGAAATGAATAGAAATGTCATAAAGGAAGGACAGAGCAATAAATTGTAACCGTTTCACTTCCATAGCAGCACCGCACAAAGCCTCATTGCAGTGGAATTAAAGCATAAATTTTGGGATGATTATAGCATCAAAGAATGGCGTCTAATTGGTCGGGTGCTGGGGACCGAGGGGCGCGGCGGCCCCCTCACTGCAGTGTACTCAGGCCCTCATATTTGGCCGCCGTCAGTAGCTCGAGGCTCTCATTTTGTGAGTTTTACTTTTGTTCGCCTAACGACGCCACTTTGTTTGACGTAACAAAAGCCTTCGCTGCCACACATTACAGCTGTAAATGAGGCAAAACTGCTGTAAGTGAAGGTCCTTACTGAGCTAGACGGCGCTGTAAGGAATCTGGCGCCGATATGGCGCAGCCTCAAGGAGTGGGTCCAATTGAAGGTGCAATACTCAGTGACTGCGCTTCTATTTGGCAACACTATACAGCCCTGAGCATTCGGGTGGACTTAAAGTATAGGCATTCATACACTGTAGATGTTTTCTTTCTTTTGCATTACTCTTAATACATAAATGATTAATAATTTTTTCGGATACGGCAACTATTTATATATATATATATATATGCACACCCATACATACAATATTTTTTCGCCTTGTATTGCATGAAAAATTTGTTCATTAGTTACATATTTGTGTTTTCTACTGTATATACTGAGATATATTAAACTAGAGAACAGGGGAGGAGGCTAAGAGCATGACCTTTGAACCGTAGTGTATATTTTTCCATTATTTTGCAATTAGTGAGCTAACTGTCTCTGGACGTTGGCACTCATAGCTACTTTGCATCGTCCGGACCATGGTTTTTACTCGGTGCTCATTTCATTGTCATCATTTTTCCGTAAATTCGAGGTTAGAGTTTCTGCCTACAATAAATAAAGTCACATTTATCTTCAGTATAGTTTTTAATTGATTATGATTCATTTATTCGTTATTTCTAACTCCATATTTGGAAAGTATAAAAAATTAAGGACTTTTTTTCAAAGTCGCTATGAAGAAATGAAGCTTATATGCCATAAAATATTGAAAAATATGCATACTGTATGGCTGCGTTTTGGGCCCGATAGTGTATGAGCGCTGTCTATTGGTCAGTTTGGCTCGGTACGCTCGCCTCCTTCTTCAAGCAGATTCTGATCTCTTTCTGCAATATTTGAATAGCAAACATCCAAATATCAAATTCACTGCCGAAAATCAATCAAATAATTCTTTAGCTTTTCTCGAAGTTTTAATAACTAACCAAGACTCATCACTGACAACTGGAATTTACAGAAAACCCACATTCTCAGGCCTCGGGACAAGTTTTTTCAGTCACTGCTACGATTAATTCAAAATCAATGCAATAAACACTTTACTATTCCGAGCATACCATCTGTCTTCCTCCTACTTTGCATTTTCAAACGAAGTTGACTTTCTCCGAACATTCTTTAAAAATAACCGCTATCCGCACCATTTTCTAGACCACTACTGTAAATTGTTCCTAGACAAATTGTTTGATCCCGGCATTAGTAAACTCTGGGTCAGTAAATTGGACTTCTTTCACTCGCTTCCGTACTACAACAAAGCATATGTTAGCACAGTAAACACTTTGAAAACGTTCCTTTCTGAAACCTACCCACATATCAACTTCAAATTTTCTTACAAAAACACATTCACCATAGGGTCCTACTTCAAATTTAAAGACAAACCTTCCACACCACTTTTGTCCAGTGTTATCTACCTTTACCGATCCAGTGTTATCTCTACCTGCAGCGCCTCATATGTGGGTATCACTGGACAACCATTCGAAGCCCGTAGTGACCAACATTTAGGTGTATCCAGTCGTACCGGTTTACCACTTGCGAAACTTTCACATTCAACCCCTCGCCTACATGCTGAGCAAAACAACCATCCCATCAGTAGGAATGATTTTTCCATCATAGACTCTTCCAATCCCATCGAGCTCACAACCTTAGAGTCCCTCCACATGCATGGAACCAAACCTAGCCTCAACATTATGACCTCGGCTGTACCGCTCCATACTGACCATACTTAGCCTGAATTCTGCCGACTGTACAGGAACTGACATCCAGCCACTGCACGCAGCTCTGTTCATTTGCGTTTTAGACTTTCCCTCGACAACATCCACGCTCCCCTTATCGATTAGTAATAAGGAAATTTTTATTTATAGATTGTAGCATAGCTTTTTTTCCTTTTTACTGAAGATGGGATTTTTTATCCCGAAACGTTAAAGTTTTATATTAGTCGACTTCTATTTATTACTTTATGATGCTTATAGTGTCGTAAATTTTCAAACGACTAATCGAGCTGGTTCTAGAAAAATAATGTTTTTTTGTTAATTTCACTGAGCGGCTGTAATAGTTTTTGACTAAAAAAAAATATTCACAGTTTTATATCAATAAAGGAACAAAAATGGACAAGAAAAATGAGAAAAATATGTATTAAACAAGAAATCATTATTCAACATGCCAACATGACCCTCATGACGTTTAATAATTTTAATATACCTTGACTCCATGCAGACATGTCAGTTTATTTATTGCAGAAGGTGGAATTGCCCTTGCTGCTGCAGCAACAGGCACCAACGAGACAGATTTTGAGTTGTTCTGCCTTCTATTTGCGTAAATTTCCTTTTTCAGAAGGGCATAGAAGTTTTCAATTGGGTTTAGATTAGGTGATCACTGTGGCCAAACCATCAGCTTCTCTTCATAGAACCCCAAGGAGTCCAGAAATGCTGTGGTAGTACGGGCAGAGTGAGAAGGCGCATTATCATGCATGAAAATAAGTTTCGAAGCAACGAAAGGGGTATGCCATCCAGCCATGGGACCAAGGCGTCTTTTACCATGTCACAATATGATGCACATGTAATTTTCACGCCATCAGGTACCCTAACCGAACCTACAAGTCGATCCCCTATGATACCAGCCCATATCATAACACCACCTCCCTGTAGTTGATGATTAATGCATTGATGGCACTCACCTCCAGGTAGCACCCAACCCTTATTCCACCCATCAGGTCCATCAAGAGTTGCCCCGGGAAAGAACATGATGCATGTTGATCTTCATGCACTTCTCTGCCCATTCCATCCTCAAAATTTTATGTCTTGGGGTCAGAAGAGGCAATTTCAAAGGGGATTTGACAGAAGCAATGAAGCGAAGCATGACACTTTTGTGGTTTTAGACACTTCAGGAAGCCCAGCAGACGTAAAAATTGATTTACTTGTTTACCCGGGTCATTTACGTACGTGGCTGACGAACCACATTCCTCGTGTCTCCATCAGTAACGGTCCTTGAACGCCCAGCATCTGATAGTTTTTCCGTGGTGAAGGGTCGCTCAAGATCTTCTTACAGTGTCACTATGGCGTCCTATTTTCGGGCAATAACCTCAGGAGAGGTGTTTTTAGCAGTTTCTTTGATGATAATTTCTTTCTACTCGTTAGTTAGAGCTTTTCCGCATCCCATTTTAGCAGAATACGCAGAAAGCTCTTATTATCGTTCACCTCAAAAAGAGAAAAATGTAAAGAGTTGGTAATCAGGAGACACAGCAAAATGGAAGCAAAGTCAACAGAATTACCGTAAGATGTCATGATTTCCCTTCATGTTTCATGAAAATTGATCGCTCAAAAATGAGATACGGTCAATTTTGTGCTAAAGCTATTATTTCCATTTTAAGTGTACTACAGCCTTGTCCCCTCTTTCGCAGCATCCCCACTGCGAGAATCCTAGGGCCGCAGCTGCAGGTATAATATACATGTATGTGTGTATAAGTTAGGTTTACCCGAACCTAACCTGTTCTTAACAAACCTAATTGATCCTAACCTAATCTACAACATTCTTCCAGACGGCCAGATAATATACCGATATAGTATATTGTTTGTAGGCAGAGCCGGCAACACTCCAGCAGCTCCATCTGTTGCTGTCTGCATTGGGTGCACGAAACACGGCCCCAAGAGTACAATATCGGCTCTGTGAAGATATGCTTCACTGTCCAGCAAAGCGCCCAAACCTTCAATCACGATGTCTGTGCGGCACGATGCGACATGGCACCAGCACGTTACTTGCCCACGTAGCTTGGATTGATGCTCAGGGCCAACTTTGAATTTAGTTCACATCTAGTTACCTCAGCCATGGAGATTATGATTTTGTTAGAGTCTGTGTGCCTCATTGTCTGTCCCAAGAGAACTCAAAAAGTTATGGCCGGATCGTCATGAAATTTACAGGGATTGTTCTGTGTGTAAGAAGGCCAGACGATTAATATTTTGGTGAAAATACGTTCAACCGTTTGCTTATACCTGTTTCTTTCTGGGCAATATAGCTCAGAAAGTTCTGAAATAATTTTCATTAAATTTACAAGAACTGTTAAGACGTTAAAAGGAACAAATGCTCAAATTTTGATGATGAACTGTTCTTCTGTTTAACTGTTGATTTCTCTGTTTATCTTTTTGTTAAAACAAAACTTAAAAAGTTATGGGCGGCTCTTCGAGAAATTTACAGGAACTCTTACGAATGCGACGAGGAACATTTGATCAAAATTTGGTGATGGTCAAAAATAAAAATCCTGAAACAATTCAGCACCAATTCTAGTTTTTCGTTATCACTGCTTTGCTTTGGGGGGAGGGGTCAGGGCTCTCAGAGAGATTCTCTAGTTTTGAAATGCGGTCCTTCAAAAAGGACTCAGAGAAAGGGACTAACGCATCGAACAGGACGTGTGTCACCTGCCATGTTGTTACAGTCATTCATCTTGATAAGAACATTAATATGATAAGAACATTAATATGATAAGAACATTAATATGATAAGAACATTAATATGATAAGACATTAATATGATAAGAGCATTAATATCGTTGCTTCACGAATGGCATCGCCAATTATATATATAAAGTTACTGAAATCGCTCCCTTAATAAACTATAAGCGTCATTTTATTCTTTACAGCGTGTTCAATGTGGTCATGTAATTAATAACACCAAGGTACAAGAAAACACCAAGAAAATTGTGGATACGTTAGTATAAGAAATTTACCTCTGGATCGTGGTGACACGCGAAGCTGTTCACGGAATATCAGTAATGAACAGAAGAAGTTACCTTCTGTATTACCACGAAGTTGATATTCGCTAAACTGAAATTACAAATGTGTAACTGCATGTACTGTGAGTAACATGTATTATCTAATAAAAATGACAATTCTTTACCATACATAAGACCTCTAGTTAATGATCTTTTCTCCACCTCGCATGTTCTCGTATTCCCTATAAATTTTTTGACCCATATAATGACGGCAAATAAAATGTTTGCGAATTTTTGTACAATGTATTGAAGTTAATATTTGAATTACGCAAAAATGAAACGAAATTTAGCACTCATTAATGAAATGTCATATCGTGTCCCGATTCCCTACCTTCGACCAACCAGCAAATCGCTGCGGCAGTTGTATTACCTGTGCCCACGTAGGCTTTCTTATTCCATCGCTAATTTCAAACAATGGCAGTGCAAGAAAGAGACGATCCGAAGATACGGAACGCTGCATAATAATTGGACTCCTGGCGCACGTTCCAGAATTAATTTTGCGAAATCATTCAATTTGCATCTCATTACGGGGACCGGAGAGTAGCGCGGCGTCGGAGGATCTCAAGTGTTTGCTTGTCGCATTGCTGAGGAGCATATAATGGAAATTGTTCCCGCTGCATGACTGCAAATAACTTCCAGTCGCAGAAACTTTGTATGCTGTCTACCGATCGCAAGCATCTAAGAAGTGATGTTTAAGTAATACGGGAAACCATACCGACAACTAGAGCACTCTGAGAGCGCACACCTCCGCCAAGTAAGGCAACGGTAACAAAAGATTTAAATTGGCTCTGAAACCATGATTTTTGTATCAACTCCAAATTCTAATAATTTGTGTCTTTTGATAGTATTAACACTTTCTGCAATTTTTTTGAAGATCCTTCCATAACTTTTTGAGTTATGTTGTTACAAACATTATGACAAACATAAGTAAACATACAAACGAACCAACTGATCTGCACCAAAATTTGATAATATTTATGTCTTTTAACATTACTAACAGCTCCAGTAAATTTCAAGAAGATCAATAAAAAACTTTTTGAGTTGTTGCGCTAACAAGCACAAAATCAAACACAACGACAAATAAACAAACAAACAGATCATCGCAATTTTTTTTTTCATATTCATCGTGATATGCCTAACAACTCATGTACTGTATATTTCGTAAATATCTGTCCATAACTTTTTGAGTTATGGCATTGAGAAAAATGAGGCAGACAAACAAACGTATGGACGCATATTCACCAAAAGTTGAGCAGCTGTTCCTCCTAACATACCTAACAATCCCTGTAAGTTTCGATAAAATCCGCCCTTAACCTCTTGAGTTATCTTGATGACAGACAGACGGAGAGACAGACAAACCCGACAAAAACATAACCTGGCTGGCGGAGGTAAATATTTTAAGTTACTTTAGCTCTATGGCAATAGCTCAGAGCAGCCCCAAACCTAGGCCTTGCATTCTCCTATAGAAATGGGCTTCTTTTTCCTTCTAGTGCTCGGGAAGGGGCAAAAGTGCATCAAAGATCGGGTTTACGTAGGGCAAGATTATTATTCGATGAATGGTTATTTTTACGTTCCATATAAAAATATGAAATTTCAAATGTTGACTTGTATCACTTTTCGTTACTTTATCACTGCATGACGTGAAATAATCGCACACGTATTGAATATCCTATAAGTATTCATCTGCCTGAGATTAAAGACCTAATTACTGTTGTGAATAGTGCACTCCGAAAGCGCATACCTCCGCCAAGCAAGGCAATGTTAACTAAAAATTCAAATTATCCTGAAACCAGGATTTTTTTTTCATCCTCACCAGATTTAGTCATTTGTGCCTCTTGACTTTAAATAACAATTCATGTCATTTTCTTCAAGATCCATCCGTAACTTTTTGAAATATGTTCCAACAAACACTGCGACAAACATATAATCAAGCGCACAAAACAAACGAACCGTTCGTCACCAAAATTTGGTTATTTGCGCCGTTTAACATTTCAAGCAATTCATTCAAATTTCATGAAGTTCCGTCCATAACTTTTCAGGTATGTTTTGACAAACATAAAAATAAACATAGAGACAAACAGACTTACGAACTAATAGATCATCACAGAAATTTGGTCAGTTGCTTGTCGTAACATTACCAACAATTCTTGCTAATTTCATGAAGGTCCGTCCGTAACTTTTGAATTAATGCAAAGAAGAAATAAACAGAATATAACCTTCTTGGCATGTGTAAATATCCAGAGTAAAGTATCGCGTTCATTGCAATATTATGACGTCGAATGTGTTAATATATAAATATTAATGAGACAACTGTATGCTGGCATCTATTACTGTATAGCAAAAATATTCTTAAGCGTTTATTCGCAGTGCTGTTGCATGCTCGGAGTCATACAATTACTTTACAACTGCTTTACTACTGTCCCTATAATATTTGGTCTTTTATTTTACAATACAATGAGAGTTGAGTCGTTCCGGCCTGCAATGTTTAGCAGTTGCATGTTATTAAATCAAGAAATACACGGAGTACTACAGACCCAATATTCTAGCAGCCCTGTTACACGCAAACGCTCAACGGAGTATATTTCGAAATAAATCCTTTGTCCTTTCCATGAGCTACCTGGCAGGTAAGACTGTCCTTTTAGCCATATTAGGCTGCATGCAACGAGCTTGTGCTCCTGAAATTGATGTTTGTGTTGTTTCCTTTGTGTCGGCTACTAGAAATCTGATTTGATTAATTCTAACATAACTCGTACATGAAGTGATAGTATTACACGTAACCTTAATGACTTACGACAGGTTCGATGAAACGGCAAATAAACCCTAATACGATAAAACACTTCGTGTATTTATTTCTTTCATCTCCGCTTCGTAATGAAATAGACACAAAATAGGGCAGGTTGCAGATTTTGTAATTAAGTTACGTTTTCATAAAGATCGATGACCAGGTTGAAGAAGATGGCAGAAGTGGTATCCTCGACTTTATGTGAATGCAATTTTTGCTTGAGATACTTCTTGAAATCGAAAAATATAGTTGCAGCACCTGGAGTCTGATTTTCAAACTTTTTTCTCTCAGGTCACGTTGTATGAATTCAGTACATGATCAACAAAGCCCTCACGAAGTGATAGTTTTTCACGAGCAGTAGACACGACTATTTCAAGTAACTTATATAATGTCGACGAATAGAATTTGACGTTTCAGGAGTGAATCCCATCATCAGAAAAGAAGGACAGAATTAAACCTACACCTAAGAATAAAATTTTAGTCTATATTACAAATGGGGACAGGGGAGCATAGATGTTGTCGGGAGGAGATCTAAAAGGCGAATGAACCAGGGTAGGGTGAGGGGCCGGATGTAAGCTCCTGTACAGTCAGCGGGTGTCAGATTAACTATGCACTGTGTGAAGCAGTACAGCTGAGGTCATAATGTTAAGGCTGGGTCTGGTTCTGCGGATGTGGAAGGACTCTAATATTGTGAACTCGATGGGATTGGAAGAGTCTATGCCGGAGAAGTCATTCCTGCTGATGAGACCAACATTTAGGTGTATCCAGTCCTACCGGCTTCCCACTCGCGAAACCCTCGCATTCAGCCCCGCCCCCGTCTACATGCTAAGCAAAACAACCATCCCATCAGCAAGAATGACTTCTTCATCATAGACTCTTCCAATCTCATCGAACTCACAACATTAGAGTCCCTCCACATTCACAGAACCAGACCTAGCCTTAACATTATGACCTCGGCTGTACTGCTTCACACAGTGCATAATTAATCTCACACCCACTGGCTGTACAGGAGCTCACATCCGGTCCCTCAACCTACCCTTGTTCATTCGCCATTTAGGTTCCCTCCCGACAACATCTATGCTCCCCTGTCCACATTTCTAATAAAGGAAAAAAAATTATTCATAGGTGGAGGTTTCACTCTGTCCTTTTTTTTTTTCTGATGATGGGATATTCATTCCTGAAGCGTCAAATTTCATTCGTCGACATTATATTAGTTACTTGAATTTGTCTTAGATTATAATCACCACTATTTCTTCTACCTTACTGCCTTTCTTTGAAAGAGTAGTTTTCTCTTCAAGGCCAAAATTTCAGCACTTTAATGGATGAAATACATATTTGAGTTTGAAAGATAGTATAATGATTATATAAATAGCTACGGTGCGCTGACATTACATATAACATTACAAGCTGACTGGAGTTGCATTCAAGTTTATTCCACTGATTTACACATATGATGTTACTTCTGCCTCTCACTAGGATAGACGCTCGTTCAAGAGGGGCACTGAGGGATAGGGAACGTGAAAGAAGAACAAGACTACTACAGTCTCACGAACAAAGACGTGCTACCAATGAAGAGAGATGACGCTTCTAGGCGGCACAGTATCAAGAAAGACTGGAAGCAGAAAGGTCGCAGAAATCAATAAGAGCTACTGATAAGCGTGGGCAGAAAAATGCGGAAACGGCAAGTCAGAGAAGAAAGGGCCTAAGGATGAGAGTACGACAAAGGATCAATAAATAAAGTGTAAAAGCAAGTCAGAGAAGCGAAGATTCCACACCGGCTTATATTAAGCAAACATATCGATTATTGCCTGAATGTTTTTCACTCACGGGTCCACTAGTAGAGAAAGAATTATGCAATTCCAGTTGAAATCCTATAATTGTAGAAAGTGCCACCGTCACGTAATGCATATATGTTGATGATATCCTCCAGAGGGGCGGGTGCGGCCAAATGTAACCATTACGTAAGTGAGACACAGTCGGGGCAGCAGGCCTGCGGCCTCGCATGCTGCTGCGGCTGGGCTGTCGGTGACCACAAGTGGGTGCAGGTGGTCGCAAATCACCATAAATGGTCGAATGTTGCCCTAAGTGGCCACAGGTAGCTACAGGTAGCCCCAATTGGTCACAAGTTGCCGTAGGTGGCTGCAGGTGGTCGCAAGTGGCTGTAGGTGGCCGCAAGTGGCTGCAGGTGGCCGCAAGTGGTTACAGGTGGCCGCAAGTGGCTGCAGGTGGCCTCAAGTGGCTGCAAGTGGCTGTATCCGCAAGTGGCTAATGGTGGCCGTAAGTAGCTGCAATTGGTCACAAGTGGCTGTAGGTGTAGGTGGCCGCACGTGGCTGCAGGTGGCCGCAAGTGGCTGCAGGTGACCGCAAGTGGCTGCAGGTGGCTGAAATGGGCTACAGGTGGCCGCAAGTGGCTGCAGGTAGCCGCAAGTGGCTGCAGGTGGCCGCAAGTAAATGCAATTGACCGCAAGTACACACCTTTGTTATATTCAGATGTTTGGGAGCACTACAGAACTCCGAGGCAGACAAAACAAAATTCCATACAATTGCGCTCGTAAAACTGTGTAATTGACTGCCCTGTAATTTAAATTAAATAGACACACGTTTTGTATGGGGAAATGTTTCAATAGAGCATTTTCATCACGCAGCTTTGAAGACTATAGAATAAAGGAAACGTGTTTTTTTACTCTCACTATTGCATATCTGCTGGCAACTGTATGAGCACGTATATATACTGTTGTTGTAATATCAGCGGTATAGAATTCTGGGGTACTTTGCAGATAGATATTTTGCCACGTGAGCTACCTTGGCTCAGTGGCAAATATATATTTATAAATGCATATGTTTTGTGATGCAGTAAATTGTTGAGAAAATGTTAGTATTGAAGCATGTAAATATGCAACACCTTTAAAATTCTTATTTCCTTGCTGAATTGACAATTATGCTAAATTTCAGTGGTATTCCTGGTAAAAAAATTTGCCTATCTGATGAACGAAAGACACTGTCATGAAGTTAGAAATAAGAGAAAACGCCTAAGCTATGGTCCGTCTTTGGCAGTGGGGGTCTAGGATTACCAATTATCTATTTTGTAATCTACTGTACAGTAGGAAACTGTCTATTGCGGCAATCGAGCAGTCTAAACACGGTACTCAGTATTTACATTCTAAGCACTTTTTCGCACATGACGTAACGGTGATTTGGAACATAAAAAAAAGTAAAACGCTTGATAGTTTCCACCCAACCTTGCTACATCTTCTCTACAGAGATTGTCTACTCCATACTCCGGCGTCATGTTTCACTTTAGTACGCGAACTTTGTACAGAAGCCGATACATAAATTTAGGACCCGGTGATGGACGGCAAAAGAAGCGAGTGCGGCAGTTCAACAAAAACTTTGTCGATTCGAGCAATTCTCATCGGAGTCGTCCGTCATAGTGTGAACGATTGAGAAGGAGACTGCTGTGCAGTGGTGTGGGTCCTGTGCTGTGCAGTGGTGTGGGTCCTGTGCTGTGCAGTGGTGTGGGTCCTGTGCTGTGCAGTGGTGTGGGTCCTGTGCTGTGCAGTGATGTGGGTCCTGTGCTGTGCAGTGATGTGGGTCCTGTGCTGTGCAATAGTGTGGGTCCCGTGCAGCGCAGTGGTGTGGGTCCTGTGCTGTGCTGTGGTGTGGGTCCTGTACGGTGCAGTTGTGTGGGTCCTATGTTGTGCAGTGGTGTGGGTCCTGTGCGGTGCAGTGGTGTGGGTCCTGTGCTGTGAGTCCTGTGTTGTGCAATAGCGTGGGTCCTGTACTGTGCAATAGTGTGAATCCTGTGCGGTGCAGTGGTGGGGTTCCTGTGCGGTGCAGTGGTGTGGGTCTTGTGCTGTGCAATACATTAGATTAGATAGGCGGCAGTAGACAAACCAATAGGCCCTTTCCCATAGAGACACCGGAACATTCGCCCCGGAACTCTATGAGCTATTGCCATTAAGTTAGTAGAATATAGAGGACAGGAGAAAAGAGAAAAAAAAGAGGGGGAAGAGTCCATGCCCAAGAGACGATCTTGAATGCACGCAAGCACGATCAAGAGCCGCTGACATGCGGAGCTTACAGACATCAAACTGTGTAGTTGGTGCGTGAGAGAGAAAGAGACCGATTAAGGTGGCCTCGGAAGCTTTGGCCGTTAAGAGTTTGCGACTCCTGGAGGAGGAGTTCTCAGCTGCGGAGGATGTCTCTGCCAATATATGTCAAAACGATTTTTAAACGCGTTGACTGACTCCGCAATAACAACATCGGAAGGGAGTCTATTCCAAATGCTGACTATGAAGTTCGGAAAGAACTGCTGACTTTTTTCGCAGCTGAGGTATCAATTTCGTTGCTCTGCGTTGGAGTCTTTCCGTTTTATCGATATCTTTACACAGATGTGGCGACCAGAATTGAACAGCAAATTCTAAGTGTGGCCGCACTAACGCTTTGTACAACGGAATGAATAGTGTGGGTCCTGTGCGGTGCAGTGGTGTGGGTCCTGTGCTGTGCAATAGTGTGGGTCCTGTGCGGTGCAGTAGTGTGGGACCTGTGCGGTGCAGTGATGTTGGTCCTGTGCTGTGCAGTGGTGTGGGTCCTGTGCGGTGCAGTAGTGTGGGACCTGTGCGGTGCAGTGATGTTGGTCCTGTGCGGTGCAGTGGTGTGGGTTCTGTGCAGTGGTGTGGGTCCCGTGCAGTGTAGTGGTGTGCGTCGTGTGCTATGCAATAGTGTGGGTCGTGTGCTGTGCAGTGATGTGGGTCCTGTGCGGTGCAGTGTTGTGGGTCCTGTGCGGTGCAGTGGTGTGGGTCCTGTGCGGTGCAGTGGTGTGAGCTCTGCGCTGTACAGTGGATGCCTGATTTTGTCACTTTCGGTGGCGTGTACGATGCCGCCACTCAAACTTGCGAATTCTTGTTGCGCTTAACGGGCTCAACTGGCGTCTAGTATCCGTATGCTGCTGCGTGGGTGCTGACCCTAATGGTCAGAGGGTGACGAGTCGTCGCTATGAGAGTCTTCCGTTACTGGCGCCATAGCTCTAGATGATATGTGATTGACTGCAACCGTACACTTTGTGGCTAGTTGGCATGTATCTGCAGCACTTCTTTACTTATTTTGGTCTTTAAATTAACACGACGATAAGTAAACTAATTCACAGGAGGCCCATGTGTGATTTTATTGCTACAATAGAGCGTTGTATAGAATTAGGTTGCGTTGTTTGATAGCGCCGTGGATCTGCAACTTAGTCTGAAGGTCTTATTGTTATCCTGCACTGAACTAGTTTTTTGAACTACTGTAGTACTTTAATAGTGTTAAGTTACTGGAACCTCACTCGGGGAGAAATAAATGCTTTATTATTATTATTGTATGATTATTATTGTGGGCGGTGAGAGGGCAGACGAAATACCTGCTATTTTCAGAACTCTACTGAAATAGTTGAAGAGTCTTCAGTAACTGATTCGCACGTGAGATACTGATTCTGCTTTGACATTACCCGTGGCCCTCCAGGAAGAACTGAGGCCAGATGGTATCAATCTTCCTATAACCCAGCTAAAGAAGAATGGGTCTGTAGGTCCGTCTACCCCCTGCTATTCACTCTAATATAAAAAGCTGGCTTGAGGTAAACATCGTTTGAAGCCATTAGCCGTCGGCACAGTGCGGTTATGTTGGTTCTTCTCCGATACTTTGAAGTTAGAGCTGTCGCTCTTTGGTGGGAAAGGACAATAATAAGCTGCCATTCTTTGAGGGCGAGAGAAACTTATCATAGGCGTTCATCAAGAAATTTGAAAACCAATGATCTCTCCAACTATTTATAGTCGCGAATGATGAAACTACTGATTAGAAAGTTATATTTTTCTATGAAACGGCAGCGAAAGGATTTTGAAAATGGGTGGTCAAGATCACAGTGTTTATTCGAATCCGCGTAGCATATAAAATTTATACTATAATAAGAGAGCAGTCTGTCCGTCAGTCCGTCCGTGCGTCTGTCCGAAGCCTTATTTTTCCTCTATCTAATACTGAATAAAAAAATTCCAAGGAACCCAAGGTATTTTTTGCCAAACCGTATCCAGGATACGAACCCGGGAATTCCCGGGTCATTAGTGAAGGCCTTTTCACGAGCCTTATGCAGGGGACACACTAGGCATTCGTACGAGCAACGCGCAACTCACTCAGAATCTTTGTTGTGCATCGGAAGGACTGTAGGTGACACACTAGCGACGGGCAGCTGCTCTTCCGCCATACAAAGTCCCGTCCCGACTACCACGCACATGTTCCGCAGAACTTCGTTGCTCATGCTTCTTGATCCAAAGAAACAGCAGTTTTTCTCACTTGTTAT
>LQNS02278125.1:2779099-2799496 GCA_001587735.2 Parhyale hawaiensis | reverse complement strand
CGAAAAGGAACCGAAAAGGGACCACATGAGTGGAGAGAATGGGGCGTGTGGTGGTTTATGAATACCTGATGTCCGCCGGAGCTGTAAGCTCTGAGTGAAATGTTTTATCGCCAGTTTTTGCCATTGTCGTTCTTCTGATGCATAAAAAGCTGCAGTTTTGATACCGTCGGTAGTGCACAGTTTCTTGTGTGCTTCGTGAATATTCCACATGTTTAAGTTAGCAGGAAATGTTTATTTAGCGGCGCGTCTAAGCAACGCTTTCAGCGTTCAACGGCCGCATATACACAGAAACGTGTCAAGTTAACGTCGTTAAAGGCTGCAGTCAAGCACATTTGATTGCAAGATTCAGAAAGATTCGTTCTTGGTACTAACAATAGTACATACACAGGACTGTCTAGTGTCTAGTTAATGTACCATATTATTCAACCACAGACAGTTTTATTTCCAGAGCTAAAAGACCTAGGTATGTTTAGTATAGTCAGGTGGGGTAAGACACGACCGCGGCCATCGTAGGGTGAGAAACGACCGTGCTCCCCCCCCCCCCGAAAAAAATAATAATATTCATTGTTTGCAGTACAGGGTAGAAACAAACACTGAAATAACAGGAAATAAATTCTAATAGATTCTGCCTTCAAATTATATCCAGCGCTCTTTGAAGGCCTGTAAGGGCGCCGTCGTGTTTTACCCCATCTGACTCTTTTCGGTTTAGGAATCAGCCGTGAACATTATTCGCATGTGACAAGCTATGTTGCTCATTGAGTGAGGTGATTTGCCACAGTTTTACATATATATATCACAGTTCATCTATTTGTATTAGGTCTGTTCCTTGGTAATCTAACGCAGATTTTCGTGAAGAAGTTAGTAAATCACTTCTCATGGAACTTCATCGGACGAGTGGCGAGCCGACCCTTCCTTTAGTTCAAAATTCCCCATATTGGAAGGTGGAATTGAAGGGACGGCGGTACTTTGAAGCATTACTCCTTCTTTCCACACGTCACAAATCGTAAGAGCAGGTTTGGCGGTGTTAACAAACTTAAAAAGCAAACGGGGTCGAAAATATTTAGTTCTGTCTACCAACATTTTACATTAATGATTAATTGTGAGCCAAAAGTTCTGAATTTAGATAAATACGTTATCTTCCATAGAGCAAGAAATATCATATCAAAATGCGTAAGGTATCTGCAAATATGCTTTATTGTGCTCTCCCCTAGATTTTCTAATAATAAAAAACGCTCCTGAATTCTTCCTCAAGTAATATGCAGTATTGGCACTGAAAACTATCCTTTTCGGTCCTCATAACCGAATGTGCCTGGCTGAAGCATGTGATGATGACCATAACCTTGATATTTTTTCCTCTGTAGTATTTGGGAGCATTTTGTGATACGCATCCCTTGGTGCTGGGGCGCTGTGTTTATAATGATAACATTATAGGCTGAAAGATTTAATTAGCAAAGCACACTCATACAGTTCCGTATGCTCAAGATGAAGCACACATCATCTTCCTAAACTAACACATATTCCTGGCCCGGTGTCACAGGCACCAAACTCGCACGAGCTGTGTACGTTCGCGACTATTCTGTGTACGTGCGAGTTTGGTGCCAGTGCGGCCTGGTGACAACAGATACACTTGATCTTCCACCGCCTTGTACTCACAGCTACTCCACCAGACTGTTCCGCCCTCAGTCATGAAAGATGTATCAGTATTGGCAGCGTACTGAGTGTTACTGATCCGCATCCGGCGTATTTCCATAGCTCGAAATTTAAGTATCTTCACACTACGCTAAAAGTGTCTCCCTACTTCCAGTAGTAATGTTTGTACCTTTTCTCGTGGAGCTTCTCTAGGTCCATCACGTGAAGGGCTTCATACCCTACGTGGAGTATTTATTTCTCAAGAAGAGCGTCTCACTGTCCCTCACATAGCGTGTCTCCACCCTCCCTTGCAGAGTGTCTCTGTTTCTCGAACAGAGACACATGTCCCTCAGCTGAAGGGTTCTTTACCCGGACGAAGCCCGTCCCCATCCACTGCCGTAGGTGTGCATTGCGTGGCGTGGCGTATCAAGCGGGCAGCGTTTCCACTTCATAGCGTGATGTACTTCCACGTCCCTGGTGTGGAGCGTCTTCCTGTCCCCAACGCTCAGTGTCTCCATGTCCCTTACGTGGGGAGTGTCTCCGTGTCCCTGACGTGGAGCGTCTCCACGTCACTGACGTGGAGCGTTTTAATGTCCCTGACGTAAAGTGAGTTCATGTCATTTACGTGGGGTTTCTCCATGTGAATGACGTGGGGTGTCTCAATGTCACTGACAGGGAGAGTGTCGATGGCCCTGACTTGGAACATCTCCAAGACCCTTACGTGGAGAGTCTCCAAGTCCTTTACGTGGAGCGTCTCAATGTCCCTGACGTGGAGTGTCTCAACGTCCCTGACATGGAGCGTCTCCACGTCCCTGGCTCAGAACACCTTACCCTCGCCAGTCTGACGATCAGGCTGGGACCAGAAGCGTGCAATTGATTGATGACGCGCGTCATTAGCGGGACCACATCCTTGTAGTAGCGGCTATAACTCTGCTTCGCGTAGGGCAGCCGTAAAATAACTACTAGAAGGCACTACTGGCATTGTGGACCTGATGAAAGTGGTTGCGTAATGTTGTCGATTGACGTTTTTACCGTTTTCGTGTTACCCTGCATGGCGGTACTGTTGTTATTCTGATGCGAAATCTTTAAAAAAATCTTTTAATTTATCTACACCATCATCTGTTGAACTATAGAGAGGTAATGAGCGTCATTTTAATGGAAGATCATATGCGCATTTTTAATGTTTTGGGATATACGTTTCATTGTAGAATTTGATATGTTTAATGATATACATATAGTTACACATTAAATCGTGGCTTTAGGAACAGTAAAACTATGCATACACCTATTTCGTATATTTTTATTATTTTGCAGTGTATCGCTACTTACTTTCATCTGCACACCAAGGAAAATGCCTTTTTTGGTACATGCGTGGGTGTGTGCGTGTGTACATGATGCACTGTATGAATCAGCTTCTAGAAGTGATTAACTTTCACTATCTAATTATAAACAGATATTGCGGTTCATCTTGCAGCCTTGTTACACAGTTGATGACTGTTACTGGACAAGGGAAAAGCAGTGCAAAAGTACACTCCAGCAACTATCCAAATTGCACCAGTACGCTATATTAAACGACTTGAAATTTCACCCGCAAAGCAACGTATCAGTCACGCTCTGCCAGAAGTAGGAAGGTGCAACACATTGTTTCTTTATAGCTGTAATGCCTTTTTTGCTGCAGTAATGCCTCTGCTCGGGTGCAAGAGCGGCTGTTTGTTCAGCAAGGCCTTTGACTGCGCAAATGCAATGTATCTCAGTTTAAGAAGTTCAAAAAGCGCTTGCGAGACCAGCATCACTGATGGCATCTGTAAGGAATTTCCCAGAGGCCGTAGTGCGTGGGTTCAGAATGTAAAATTGGAGCAGAATGTAAAATGGGTGCAGAATGTAAAATGGGTGCAGAATGTAACATGGGTGCAGAATGTAACATGGGTGCAGAATGTAATATGGGTGCAGAATGTAAAATGGGTGCAGAATGTAAAATGGGTGCAGAATGTAAAATGGGTGCAGAATGTAAAATGGGTGCAGAATGTAAAATGGGTACAGAATGTAAAATGGGTGCAGAATGTAAAATGGGTGCAGAATGTAAAATGGGTGCAGAATGTAAAATGGGTGCAGAATGTAAAATGGGTGCAGAACGTAACATGGGTGCAGAATGTAAAATGGGTGCAGAATGTAAAATGGGTGTAGAATGTAAAATGGGTGCAGAATGTAAAATGGGTGCAGAATGTAAAATGGGTGCAGAATGTAAAATGGGTGCAGAATGTAAAATGGGTGCAGAATGTAAAGTGTAACTCTTGTTGAAAAGAATGTTGTGAAGTTCATAACTGTTACTGCTCAACGGAAGCCGATGTATTGCACGGAAGTTCTACATAAGGCGAATAAATATTCACCGAGAAACATTCAGGGAAAAAAGGAAAATTATTTTCTATTGTGCAGTAGTTCACAGGGATTGCCATAGCTAATAATATAATGATATATTGCATTTATTTAGAATACTCAGGTTTTCAGAAGTAATAATTCTAATAACACTATCAAATACAATGTCGACTAATGAAATAAAATTTGACGTTTCAGGAATATTAATATCCAATCATCATCAAATTTTATTTCCTTAGTCGACATTGCATTTGTTATTTGCACTCTTCTCACTGTATGCCCGAATGTCGATCATTCTCCAATTCCATAGTAGCCTGAATGAACGCAATAACATACAATACTTCAGCTTGTCGCTCACGAATCTTGAGTTGTACAGGTTGATCCGTCAAGTTTTCATCGAATGGCTACTCAAAGTTTAGTTAAGCGAAGCCCACTTGACTTAACTTGTCCAGAACCTCAGACAGGACTGTTGGCCCCACCAATCTGAATCATGTTGCCACTATTAATAGTTAGCCAATTCACTTGAGCTAGCGGAAGCTCCAATCTACGAAGCACAATCGAGATTTCAGAGTTTTCAAAAGTAATCAACTAAGGGCTAATGCCTGACACCCGAATACCAGATACCAGCGGTCAACGGTTACGTGCACTGTGGATATTATTCGTTGCTGGTTCTCTCTGGGGGCACTTACAGCGACCCAACAGAAGAAACACTGCACACATGGGAAGCGTCACTTGGAATTCGTTCGAAAATGCGCAGGGTATGTAGGTATTGATATTGTTCTTTACGTCTAATAATTAATAAACTGTATTACAAATGACACGGGGGTGCCTCATGCGCTGAAGAGATTTCCTTCAGTTGAGAACCCGTGCCTTAGAAAATGCTGTAGCTACCGAAGTTGAACCTCCTAAATTGGAAATATTCTGGTTTTCAAAACCAAATATTCAAGTGCAACTTTATCATTTTAAAAGATTTCAAACTAAAAATAAGATGACCTGCCTGAGGGGAAGACACTGAAGTTTGAAGGAATAAAATTCTACTGAGATACAGTATATATCGAATAAAAAATACTAAAATCGAATGGGTTCTGCTTTCGGTATTCATGTTATACGAGAGAGAAATACTAAATTTCAGTCAGTCTTAAAACTTCTACAAACATATTAATTCTTTGCTATTAAAATGAGAATGTTTAGAAAAAATATTGTTGACCTTAATAAGCTCAGACCATCTAAATAATTGATGAACAGATCTCCTCGCAATATCGTGGCAACAGTAACATAAATGTAAGGCACCAATACATGACAGGTGTTACGAAAACCAGGCTCAGTTGAATTGTAAATAGAAATTAATGAAACGAAGCGTACACATTTCTTAGAGTTTTTTATGTAAAGTTGGCACGGTATATATGGATGTAGCAAAGCTCTAAGTGGGTCCTATTTAAATTCATTGCGGATAAATTCATCGACGATAAATTCATCGCCGTATAATCATCGAATGGTAAATTCATTGAACACTACATTCATCTAATGGACGGAAGAAACCGCAGTGAGTGTGACTGGGGTAAGGGCAATCGGAAATCCTAACCTAGCCTAACTTAGCCCAATCTAACTTAGCGCAAACATGACCTACTAACCCATTTCTAATCTAACCTAATCTTACCTATCCCAGCCTAACGGAGCATTGCCTTACCTAATGTGACCATACAAAACCTAACCTTAAGCAATCTCCATACGCTCATGCCGTGTTTCGTGTGCATTCCAGTCGCTGACGATCCGGCTGGTTTCTTGCAGCTTCTCGTTCAATCAGATCTCTCAAATAAAAGGGATCAGTAGCATTTGATAAATTTGTCATTCTATGAATTTACCCGTGATAAATTTGTCATTCTATGTTTTACCATTCGATGAATTAACCATTCGATCAATTAGCTATTGGATGAATTAACGATCTGATTAAATTACCGTTCAATAAATTTGTCTTTCGATGAATGTACCATTCGAAGAATGTAATATTTGAGGAATTTAACGTTAGATGAATTTACCGCCATGAATAGACCGTCAATAAATTTGCCCGCGATGCATTTACGGGCTCTGCTATAGGTGGCCTCCCACTCTTCTTACAATGAGCACTTAATCTCGTATTAGGATTTAAATAGTTACAGATTTAATTCGATTGAATGATTTCTTCTCTGAGCCTTAGCACGAATTGAACAGAGTACTCGATCATAGTTAACCCTGGAACGGTACACCTACCTTGGTCGTTCCGTAAATCGTACACCTAGGTCTGACAGACCCGAAGTTAAAAAATGAAAAATATCTATATATTTGGGTTGGTTTTATTAAAGCTTTTAACACTGATAAACCTCCTTGGTCCTGTTTCTGATAAATTGATGAATGTACTTTGAAATTTACTTCATTCTACATGTTTGACGAAATGTCAGAAAAGGCGCGCAAGAAAAACACCCACTTAACACACAGAGTACACCTGGGTCTCACAGACCTGAATGCTACTTTTTCCCATTATATCTGAAAACAGAAGGAGACTTGGAAAACTACACACCCATACTCAGAACCAGCATGAAATCCTATTGAAGGACAGGGATACCCGTCATCTACAAATTATTAAGCTCAAAAGTGACATGAACTTGTCGGGTCTCTCCGACCGGGTGTACCGTTCCAGGGTTAAATAAGTATAATCAGCCAAAGATGAAAAACAACCCAAGTCTACGGATTTTACGCCTGATATTTAACTATCTCTCAGACGCGTCCACCCTATCTGGGTCTGTGAGCAATTATAGCCGTGGTACCAGTGCTATTAATAGACTAGACCGCTCTGAGAGCGCATACCTCCGACAACCAAGGCAACGGTAACGAAAAAATCAAATTGTCTCTGAATCTATTATTTACTCTGTATCAACACCAAAATCTAATCATTTGTGCCTTTTGATAGTGTTAGCAGTTTCTGAAATTTTTTGAAGATCCTTTCATAACTTTTTGAGTTACGCTGCTAACAATACAATGACAAATATAAGGCAGTCACCCAAATGGACAAGCCAATTTGCACCAAAATTTAATCATCTATGCCTTTTAACATTACTAACAACTACAGTAAATTTCATATAGATCCAATTGGAACTTTTAAAGTTATTGTGCTACTAATGAAAAATCACGCACAGCGATAAAGAAACAAACGAACAAACAGATCATTACAAAAATTTGGTCGCTTACTCTTCGTAGTAAATCTAACTACTCTTGTAAGGTTTATGAAAGTCCGTTCATAACTTTTTGAATTATGACACTAAAAAAATAGGCAGACAAGCATACAGATGAACAGATTTCTACCAAACGTTAATCATCTGTTACTATTAACATACCTTATAATCCCTGTAAATTTCGTAAAGATCCGTTCATCACTTTTTTAGTTGTCTTGGTAACAGATATACACAAAAAGACAGACAAAGAAGCAGACAAACTTAAAAAAAAAACATTACCTCCTTTTCAGAGGTACAAAGTGAGAATTACATTGTGGTTTATCTGGATACAATATTTTGTAATACGAAAGAAAAACTTTCAATGAAGATGAACGCTAATTGTGTCAATATGTAGGCACAAGTAAGCCTCACTTAAGGAACAAATTACATTAAGCACAAGTATTGAAAATGTTTAACGTGTCTCATTGTGGCAGCAAATGTTACTATGACAATTATGGACTAATTAACCTAATATAGTAAAACGGTTCGTGTATTTATTTATTTCGTGTCCGCTCTTAAGGAAACAGGCAAAAAATAGGCCAGGTTGCAGATATTGTAATTAAGTGACGTTTTCATAGAGATCGATGACCAGGTTGCGAAAAATAGGGAAAGTGGGATCCTTTTTCTATTATCTGAATGCACTTCTTGCTTGAAATACTTCTTTAAATAGGAACAATATATATGCAGCTTCTGGAGTTGAATCCTATGACTTTTTCTTTCAGGTCACGACGTATAAATTCGGGAGATGATCAACGGAGCACTCACGAAGTGTTGGGCAGTAGACAATTATTTCTTCTAGCTTACTGTCTTTCTCTGAGAGAGCAGATTTTGCTTCAGAGACCAAAATTTCACCACTTCAATGAAGCAGATATTTGAGCATGGAAGACAGTATCGTGGATACGGTGCACTCACCTTGCATATCAGCTGACTAGAGTTGCGTTCCAGTTTATTGCACTGCTTTACTCAAGATGTTACTTTGGAAGACGCACGTTTAATTAAGAAAGAGGATAGGGAACGTATAAGAAGAACGACTTTCCTGCAGTCTCAAGAACGTAGACGTGCTACCAATGGAGAGAGATGAAGCGCGTCTGAGACACAGTGATAAGACAGACGTGAAGCAAAAAGATTACAGAAGAGAATAAGAGCTCATACTAAGCGTGAGCAGGAAAATGTGGAAACGGCAAGTTAAAGAAGAGGGCAAACATATCGATTATTGCCTGATTTTTTTACGCACGGGTCGACTAGTGATAAAATAAAAAAATACTTCGGATCATGATGCCTACTTAATTTTCTATTCATACTCACATACTTCGCATGCATTTTACCCAGGAATGCTCTTTGCAATATTCTATTCTTAAAATAGGACATGATTTAACTAAAAGCAGATTTGTTACTAATTTGAGCAGCCGTTTCGTGCATAGAGGGCGTTATGTCTGTATATTCAGGGCTCGCTCATAGATAACAAAAAGTAATTGTTCACCGAGTTAGCAAGTATTCCACTTTAATAAATACTTTATAGTAGAAGAATACAATCTATTTATGAGTTACATTGTATTACTGTCATGAAAAACTTATATTAAAAATTAATTATGACTCTACTAAGTACACTGTAAGAAAAGAAGGCGAATTATTTACAGAGAATTACAGTACACCGCCGATCTTCGTGACCGACACTTGCTTCTCTGCCAGATAAGCAATCTAGGGGTTGGCACCCAAACAACAAGTCGAGTTGAGTCGTTCGCATATCTTAGAATAATTTGAGTAACAATAAACTACAAAAACCTCTTCTTATTACGCATGTTGTACACAGGATATATGGTACCAAAACGCTGTCTCTACTTAGCACAGTGCGCATGTCAAAGTCTTACGTGTTGGGTACAGGCAGGGCATCAGAAACTTGCCGCAGCTTCGTTAATGTTGTGTCTTTTGCTTCTGTGTAATTAAGGTGAAGTGCCTGGCAGCTCCTCCAGCTGCTGCCGGTGACATGCAGAACAGCTGCTGCTGCTGCTGATCAAACACTTGCTAAGCTGCAGGAAGACAACACACGTTCACCCACAGACACACGCGTACACGCCTACATACGTACACACAGATACACGTCCACGCAAAACTTCCAAAGGTGGGTACATACGAGCATCATCTTCCTTAATGAACTCATTAGAAGTTAGTGGCTCAGTAATGGCGACTGTCACCGGGACGAGGGGCAGACGATGCTGGAAGACTCGTTTCGAAAGGCGATGAAAATCCAGGCAAGTCTCGCCAAGCTCCAGGATTCTTTACGGCTTTGGCTGAAATAAAAGTTTAGGAGATCCGAAGGGAACCGAACTGCTGCAAAGTACCAGTTGTAGATGTGCTTCTTGGACGTTATTTTGTATGTTCTGCATTGAAGTAAGAGTTCAATGCGGCCTGCTAGTCTTGTACAATTGAGAAGAGTGCACTAATTGTGATCTCAGAAATTACTTTTGATGTGGCTTAAGTTACAGATTATGTTATGATCAAATATTCTCTTGTTGAAAGATCATAGTAAAAAAATGTGACAGTAAATAAATAGGAAGACATATTTTAAGTTATTGAACTTAAAAAATCTAACATGGATGATGCGTTTAAAACTTTTAAGTTTAGTTAAGCACTTACATTTTTACTCTTGTGGAATACAAAACATTAACGTTAGTACATGGTTTCTAAACCAGCAAAGTGTTATAATTAGTGCTTTCATCTTTAGAAACGAAAAACAGGCGGAAATCTTAAAGACAGATGGGAAATATTAAGTAGAGTTCAGTAACGAGCATAATGGTAAACTTGACTTGCCCTTGAAATGCATAACTAGAATTCTGAACTATAGCACCTTTGCTTATTAATACTCACATGACCTTATGAGAAACCAAACACGCCATTGAACATCTAATTCAATTATCACGGCAATAAGCGTCTGACGTGTAAAATAAACATTAATTTCTTTTAATAATACCACAGTTAATTCCGTCCAGAAAACGCGCCGTGTAGGCTGATGGGTAACGAGGACGTGTGAGGCAGCAGAGGATGTGTGAGGCAGCAGAGGATGTGTGAGGCAGCAGAGGACGTGTGAGGCAGAAGAGGACGTGTGAGGCAGCAGAGGACGTGCGAGGCAGCAGAGGACGTGTGAGGCAGCAGAGGACGTGTGAGGCAGCAGAGGACGTGTGAGGCAGCAGAGGACGTGTGAGGCAGCAGAGGACGTGTGAGGCAGCAGAGGACGTGTGAGGCAGCAGAGAACGTGTGAGGCAGCAGAGGACGTGCGAGGCAGCAGAGGACGTGTGAGGCAGCAGAGGACGTGTGAGGCAGCAGAGAACGTGTGAGGCAGCAGAGGACGTGTGAGGCAGCAGAGGACGTGTGAGGCAGCAGAGAACGTGTGAGGCAGCAGAGGATGTGTGAGGCAGCAGAGGACGTGTGAGGCAGCAGAGGACGTTTGAGGCAGCAGAGGACGTGTGAGGCGGTATAGAGGCGTCGCATCTCCCACTAACGAGATACGCTAAAGCTTCTCATTCATTTGATGCGCACGAGCGCTCTTCGCTAATTGCGCATGAACAGAGACCGGCGGGCCCTCCTAATGACGTTGACGCACCGCTTCACACCAGTACCGGCTCCTTATGGCTTACCATTCAACTTACAGGCGCGTCTACTGACATAGCGCAACATGACACGTTTGGGCATTGTTGACACCCAGTGGCCTCGTGGCTCAGCTAGCTTAACCTACAACCTCTTACTAACCAAATAGTGCTCTTTTCGAAAGAAAGTAATTACCTCCACCAAAGAGGTTACTTTTCGTCGGGTTTGTCTGTCTGTCTGTTTTTTCTGTTATTCTATCTGTCACCAAGATAACTCAGAAAGTAATAGACGGATTTTGATCAAATTTACAGGGATCGTTAGATATGTTACGAGGAACAGATTATTCACTTTTATGAAGATCCGTCCATCCGTTTGTTTGTTTGTCTCATTTTCTCAGTGCCATAATTCAAAAAGTCATGGAAGGATGTTTATGAAATTCACATTAGTTGTTAGATATATTAAGAAATGTAAATGACCAATTTTTTGTAATGATCTATTTGTTCGTTCTTTAGTTTGTCACTGTTTTTAACTTTATGCTTGTTAGCACAATATATGTTAACACTGTTGAAGGGCCCAAGTGATTAGATTTTTGGTGTAGAAACAAAGAAAATCATGGTCTCAGAACCACTTTGAATTTTTTATAACCGTTGCCCTGCTTGGCGGAGGTGTGCGCTCTCAGAGTGATCTAGTTAGACATGTAATCGGCGCAGTAAAGGGTAACCCAACGATCGTTGATCATCGAGTAAGTGTAAGGAAGGAAAGACATCACAGCTTCAAATGTCTGTGTTAAAGGTACGTACTGTATCTTGTCCGTAGAAGATACCGTGCAATGCTTACAAGACTCTAGACAACAATAGGAGCTTTCTGCTAGAATACTCACCTCTGATGCAGAAATTATTTGTCTTGAAACTCTGGGGTTGCCAGTTCAGCAGCTGGCAACTCCATTACCAGTACCACAGAGCAATGCCTAGCTTAGCTTCCAATTTGCAGAAAACTGGAACATGGGAACATAATTATATAATAAAATGTCAAAATCAATTAGTCAATGCATCTAAACTTACGGGTAGACCATTGGCAAACCGTTTCAACCCAAAGGAAAATGTTTGAAAAATGATTAAGCAGGGCTAGAATAGACTAGAGAGTCTTTTGACAGAGAAAGTTATGCAAAGCGAATATTATCTGGTGGCATTCCATGCGTCGACGTGCCAATCCTGTTCAGGCCTACTCAGATGAGCGACACTTTTTAGGTTTCGACGGGTCAGTATTTTGGGTAGATCCAGCTTGCCGCGACATGTGAGAAAGGTGCATGCGGTTGCAATGTTTTAGGGTAAAATTATGAAAAGTTTCATCAAACAAACGTTGTAAACAAAATTTTCACAAGTACGTTATCTGCTGATATCATTGTTGTAACCGGAAGCAAATTCATATCATACTCTTGACATTGCAGTTGCTACCATTAAATGTGACAAAAGGAAAGAATTTATGTTATGCATCGTAGTAGTGAATAGATAACAGGGAAAAACGAACTGCAAGTTGCTTTGTATTGCCCGCGCAATTTTGGCAACTTTTTCCCCCAGTCTTAAGTGCGACTCCCGGCAATTTTTGCTTCTCGTCAGCACTGGCCTTTCTGGGTGCTCCAGCCTTCGTTGCTAAGGCCCACCAAAAGAGTTTAATAATGGACGTATTAAACCTGCTTGTGTGGGACGCCGCACTTCTTAACAAAGTAAACCGTTTTTGAGTGATACCGTATGTAGGCTAGGTCAGCGTGTAGAGACCTTTGTCAATTGAAGATCGCTGTGTGTGGGTGTGGAGGAGGTCGGGGGCACCAAGCGCCACTAACTCTGTCAACCGAACATCTGCCGACCGCAAGTGAGTCGGCCAATAACTAAATAAAAATAAGTACCTATTTGTGTTCATAGCTTGGTGAACAATATGCTCCAAACAGTGTCTCCTGCTTCACAAATTTTGTTGGTCGTACTAGTACAAGTTAGGTTAGGCTACCTTGCATCAGGGTTGAGTGGTTTAAGTCAAATAAAAAACCATTTGTTTAAACCAACCAAATGAACATGCTTTTTTGTGTTTTTATTTATTTTTTTATTCGACGTTTTTAGTTTTTATTAATTAACATTGCAAAACAAACAGTGTTGGGTCTAGAAATTATTTAACTTCAGTTACAAAACTGAAAGGATGAGTTAAGGTGTTTCTATTTAGGAATCCGTTTGACTGTTAGAAGAGTTAGGCTCAACTATTGCTTATGTTTATTTAAAACATATAACTTGCTGAATTTTGTGTTATTTCATATCAGAGATGCATGTCTAATTATATTCTGGTAAGAAATCTAGGTCTGCTTTTTTACGTAGTCTCAAAATAAAAGTCACGACCAGAACCGTCACAAATGAAAACATTTTACTCGAATGAGATCTAATACGAACATCATTGGCAAAACAAAAATCAACAAAAAATTGAAATTAACAAACGTTTCGGGTCTTCGCCCATCTTTAGTACATCTGAAAATATACGAAAGTGCAATTGAAATTAAGAGTTAATGTCCGACCCGTTATGTACATGAGCTACGTGGATGACACGTTTTTATTATTTTTACATCCCTCACATCCCCAAATGTCTTTAGATTACCTTAACAGCAAGTACTGCAACATAAAATTCACCATGGAATGTGAGGTTATAATGGATCTCTTCCCTTCTTAGATGCGCTCATGTAAAAAAATGGTCACCGTTTTAAAACCTCCGTCTATCGCAAACCTACTTTTACTGGACTAGGAGTGAGTTTCTTTACTTTTTTATCCCGCATTTTCATAATTAATAGTATAAAAACACTACTTTTCCGTGCTTTTAGTATCTCTTCCAATTTCCAAATTATGCTCACAGAGTTTGAGTTTCTTCTCAATTCTTCCGTGCCAACGGTTACCCTTCTCGTATCATTTATTCCCGCATCAAAAATTTTTTTATGTAAACGCTACCAGCCGGCCACAACCCCTCTTGTATCAGGTAACAAGTTTTTCCTCTCTCTACCATTTTTTGGAGACCAGTCGGAAAAACTAAAAAATTAATTAATGCAGTTGTTATCCTCGTATTTTGTAGACCTTGACTTCAGGTTTGTTTTATCCAATAAATTCACTGTAGGTTCATTCTACCATCACAAAGATAAACTTCCTCCTAGCATGCAGAGCTCTCTTGTTTATAAATTTTGTTGTGAACTTTGTTCATGCTCATACGGGGGCTCAACTACCCGTACGCTTTTTAAGAGAGTTTCAGAGCATGCTGGGAGGAGTTATCGTACGGGTAATATTTTAGCTCAACCCCCATTTTCCGCTGTACGTCAACATGCGGAAGCTTGTGGCTCCCTTGTCCGATTAGACAATTTTAAAAAGCTAGCGGTTTACAATGGTTCAGATCTTAGGCTCCTGGAATCTCTGTATATATTTAGGCAGAAACCCATTTTAAATGATCAAAATAGTGCCCAACCACTTTATATTGCTAATCATTAGTGTGTTCAGTTATTTTTATTCAAAATTCATTAATATTTGAGCGGTATACGACATTAACTCTTAATTTCAATTGCACTTCTGTATATTTTCAGATGTACTGAAGATGGGGGAAGACCCGAAACGTTTATTGATTTTATTTTTTGTTGATTTTTGTTTTGCCAAATATTTTAGTATTAGATCTCATTCGACTAAAATTTTTTCATTTGTGACGGTTCTGGTCGTGACTTTTATATTGTGGTAAGCTAACAGCTACTGAAAATTACAAGCAGTAGATGCAGTTGTTGTTAGATAGCTAGTGAGCTCATGAGAAGGACGTATGCATATAGCTATTTCACTTTCTTTAGTTCATAACTCTGCTTTTAATTGGCTAGTAGCTAGATAATTCTAGAGAGATGTCTTTGCATTTTGAAGTGTTTCGAAATTTTTCAAAGGATTTTATAGCTATTTCACCTTGTTTAGTTCATTACTCTTATATCAATTTGCTAGCTAGTAGTTTGCTATTTCTGTGAAAAACACATTGTCAAAATGTTGCGAATGGTCAAACGGAGGAGTGTGTTTTTTCACTACTTCAAGCTTCATATATTAGTCGTTCAGTGTATATGTAATTTGAAGTGTTTTTAAGTTTTCAAAGGATTTTATATTGCAAATATAAATAATAGCAGCCCTACAGTTTAGAAATTAAATGTAACCATGGCTGAACAATGTTAACAGGTTAACTCACGCTTAGGTAGCGTGTTAAGCCCCGCCCACTCCTGTGACGTCAGGTGGAGAGATACATAGCAAACGTGTTAATTCGTTCATACCTGTTACTTGCTTAATAAATATGGTGAGCGCGGGCTTCAATGATGAAAAATTAAGGGTAATCATTTCAGCACGATCACAGCTGTTAACTGTGCGATGCAAAAATCCGTTTGCTAGAAATAAGGCAATAAAATGTCAAATGAATAGATTGACAGACGAAGAAATCAATTACAACGACATAGCCACGTCTTCCTAAGCATTGATATGGCTTATTTGATAATCATCATGTATCATTTTACGTACTAGTACACTCCGCCGTGAAAAATTAACGCGGAAGAACGTGGCTGAGAGTAAAAACTACAGTTGCATACGTACTATCGGGGGCAGTGTTGAACGCACTACAAATAACTGTAAGTCCAAATTTATCGACTTTTCTTATGAAATTTGTATTTTAGAGATTTTCCTGTCAAAACGTTGCGAATGGTCAAACGGAGGAGTGTGTTTTTCACTAGTTCAAGCTTCATATATCAGTCGTACAGAAGCAGTATTTCATGTAATTAAACAGTTTCCCCGTCAACATAGCATTTTTTCAAGTTTTCCGAGAAAATTAATAGGGCAACTTGACAAGACATGCGTTCAAAGTCTACCAAGAAAGATTTTGTTTCAAGTTCCATGACTTCTTTAAGAGAATTAGCGTTGTCTGTGGTTACATGAAAAATTTTTGAGGGAAAGTTGAATTACTCATAATTACTAGGTACGTAGTTGTTTCTAATTTTGCAGGGCAAAAAATGTTTGAAGCACAGTAGATGTTACCCGTGAGAGCACAACTTAGTATACTATATTGCTGCCAAAACCCACTTTTTTCGCTAACCTGAGAGCTTTGTGAAAAGGAAGAAAGTTCGCCAAGTTCTTTTTTCGGGTTCAAAATAGCCATACATCAATTATCAGCTCACGGTGGCGGGAATAATTGTATAAATGAATTAGGAATACTATTGATACTCGTGTAACACCGACGTTCTTCGCTCCACATGACGTCATACGAGGAGATGCGCAGCGCCGTCTCAAAATGGTCAAGCGATGAGTTAACCTGTTACGGAGTTCAGCCATGAATGCAGCCATAGCTTACTGTAGCTTTTTCTTTAACTCCCTTTCCTAAAATCATTTTTCTACTATAGGAAATTGAAATCAAGTGACTAAGATTGTTGATGATTAGCTAGCTACATGTTTACAAAGCAGAAAATTCTTTAAATGTTGGATAAAATTCCTAGAACTAGAAAAAAAAAAACAGTAAAATATAAAAAACATGGGTTTTTTGGTATTAACAAAAAAATTGGTGTTCGGTTTAAACCAAAAAACATGGTTTTTGCCAACCCTGCCTTGCATCAAACAATTTGCTTGTACTGTCAAAAAATAAAAACGTGGCAAACATCACAAAAACGCAGAAAAACATGCAATGATTTGCCTGTGAAAATCCGTAATATCCTAGAGCTTAGTTTGCCTTTTGTGGACGTCTTGCTTTCCACGTGCGCCTTCCTCGGTCCATTTTCATACTTTGCAATTTTCAAGAGTTGTCAATTCGGATTCAAACATTGTCTGTCAGACGCTGGTAGATTTCATGCAGTAAATACGAATTTATATGCATTAAACCCATCGAAGATTGCTAATTTGCTAGATGTTGATTTCAATCGGATTAATTGGGAGAAAGAAATGGTGTGGCGTTATTTCGACTCACGTTTACAAGAAAATCAAAAGAAAAAGAAGTCGTTGAATAACGCTAGTAGGAGTCGATACAACGAACGTACCAACGAGATGGAATATGGTACGTGAAGGTACTTGTCATGGGAATAGGAATATTTAGCATCGTATCCCCAATCTAGAGCAATCTAAATTAGAGTTCTTAGGCTGACTGATATAGAATGATTTAAAAATGCTTTGCTTTGCATTAGCACTCGCTGTCTCATATTCAGAGGTAAATGATAAATCCACCAAGCATACGCAAATTTTACAAATTTATCAAGCACGCTTTAAACTATTTCTCGTGCACTGTAAAATTAGTGGAACTTGGAAAGTTCTCGTGCAGTAGAAAAACGTGTAACTTTATTGTGGATATGAGTTTTGAAGGTAGATAGTGTGTTGCTGCTTACTTGCCAGTGATGCTAACTGCCAGTCAGCTAACTGAAATTTGAAGCAAACCCAATTCATGTCGCGTCAGGGGACACAGGAGGGGCTCATAGGCCCTTTGGTTATGTTAGTTAGGTGTATCCAGCCGCGAGTGTGTGTTAGGGGGAGTCGCAGCCCTAGAGGTACTCCATGGAGTAGCTACCTTAGTTAGGGTACATTGATTTAGACTTTTTCTGTTAGGGCCCACTTTGCTACCTTTTGTGCCGCTGCTTCTTTTGACAGCCTTCGTTCATTTTTGCTTCTCACAGATTTTCTTCTTTGATGTACGATGATCCTGAGCCCCTCAGGGGCATAAAATGGCGCAGGGTGTACAGCGAACCTTGAAAACTTTGAAGCTTGAATTCGGGTCACATCACCTATGATGTGCGTATATATATATATATATACATATATATATTGAAGAATTAGATCAGAAGCAAATAATATAGTTGAAATTTTATTACCCACGACGCGTTTCGCTGTAACCTCAGCTCATCCGGTGGGAGGATCGAAGATGGTGAATAATTCGTTGAAATCTTGAAAATTTTAGCGGTTATCACATAAAGATGATATATATGATACCGGTTTGAGGAAATCTATAAATGACTTTTTCTCTAATACAAATGTTGTGTCGTTTTTCAAACTAAATCCATCCTGTTCACTTCAGCTACTGCACTAAGTACAAACACACAGAGGTGCCGAAAGCGTCAGTTTACAACCTGTACGGGTTTCAATAGGTGGCACATCTGCATGGTAATTATGCATAATAGTTACGAATCCTACAGCTGGCGTAAACACAACAAACTTTAGTCCAAAATTCGACTCGGAAGTGCAACTGCAAATAGAGATTTCTCGCAACGTTGACGATCGGCAGGAAAATACAATGCTTGTCGAAAAGGAGAAGCGATGCATCCTCACAGCAGAACTTGAGTAGCTCGAAACGTTAGCAACTTCAACAGAAGAATGTTAATAGTTTTCGTATCTTAAATCTACGCTACCAGCCATAGAACTCTACAATCTTCGAGAAGCAATACGTCGCAGGGGTCGCAGGTAGGACGACGAATATTAAGAAATTTCTGATCTAATGCTTCAATATGTACGCCATCTAGAACCAGAATATATATATATATATATGCACATTTTTCTTAGTTTCAATAAATAGATTTGCCCTCTCCTAGTGCAGATCTATTTGTTAATACCAACAAAAATGTGTGTATATATATATATATATATGTATGTGTGTATACACCTCACGGTGTTGTGCCCCATATTCAATCTTCAAAAGTTTTTGAGGTTCGCTATACACCCTGAATGGGCCATAGAGGTTAGGTTAGTTAGGTTCGCCTAACCTATGCTATGGGGAGCAGCGATCACAAAGGCTTTTGTAGGTTACCAAAGCCACTAGCTATAGCCTTTGGGACTTCTGTCTTTCGCGCCCTCTTTACTTCCTTCCGTTTAATACTCATACTGAAGATGCTTTGCTTTGTGCTTCCTCTTCTTTCCTTACTCGCTGTTCCCATGCGCGTTGATTCACCGTGGTGGGTTCCATGGTTCTGTCGACATACTACATGTTCCCTTCTTTTCCTCTCTCGAATTACCTACCATAGTTGTGTCTAGGCAATCTTGAACTGCTAATATTATAATATCTTGTGTGGACAAGTTTTTTGTGTTTTTATTTAATTTACTATCGTTTTTTATCATGATTCTTGCCGGGTAGTATGCTTTGTGGGAAGGAAGGGTGAATCTTGTAATTGAACTTGTATAAGATCGTCTTTGGAATTGAATTCGTGTACAATTGATATCAAATGATTGGTTAAAAAATTTCACCCAGTGTCGTTCCACACCCCTCTCCTCAAAGGAAGTTCTCGAACCACAGGATTAGGTTAATTATAATCCAATCACCCACTACCACTAGACAGGATTTTCAGGAGATTTGTGGGTCTTAGCACCGTCTATCTTCCGTGCCAATTTTGCTTCCTTGCAAGGTCTTTTGTTATTTTTCTTCCTTTTCGAATTGCTGGTCCAACAGCGCGATAATTTTTTGTGTTTGCCACATGGCTAGGTTGACCTATCTTATCATATGAGAAGCCTCGCCTCAGAGGGAGCTTACAATTTAGTTTACCCTTGCGCTTTGGGACGTCTTTCCTTCGGACGGACGATGCTTCTTGACATTTCCATGCTCCTAATTATCTCTTTAGTCTCCTATTCTTCCCTTCTTTTCCAACTTGCTGTTCCCATGTCGCAGTGATCCTGATCATCCTGTGTGGGAACACCTTCGTGCTTGGGTCCCAGGTTTCTATCGACATAGGTACTGTATGTCCCCTATTTCTTCCTCAGCTAGATCGCCTTTTGTAATGGAGGCGGCGGCTTAAACTTTTCAACATAATAGTAATCTATGCTTGGGTTTCCTATTGTACTTGACGAACTACAAGTCTCTTATACCTTTCAATCACGGTCTTTTGTCAATCGACGGCATACGTGCTGAATTTCTATGGGTTGCGTTTACTTACGTTTCGCTAAATGAACCTTTTCAGTTGTGATTGTCTCTTCCAACCAGAGTGGTGCAACAGACTTATTCAATAATCACGACTTTCAAAGCTCGTCAGGAAACCCGACTGGGTCATTTTTAACGGACAGTTATTTTATACTGATTATTTTCTTTTCTGTTATATTCTCTCTGTTCTATGAAGGCAGGATGGGATATGTTTCTATTTATATTTATTTTGTACATTTCTGGAAGAAGCCAGAACACAAAATGCAGCACTCCTTAATGGTACATCATGCTCGCCGATCGACTGTCTTTTTCTGGACGTTATAAATGGTGCTGTTTTTACAAGAAATTACGATTAACGCAAGCCCTGAGGGGCATATTGTGGCGGGCCCTTTCCCTGCCACAATATGTTTGAGCATCACGCACCCAAGAGCCCCGAGTGCCTTCTCCGCAGGGGATGTAACATCTGGCCGCAGTTCCTGCTGACGAGGTTAGTTTTGTAAAGTTAGGTAGGTTCTCTATTTCCTTTTCTGTTCCGCGACGTGGGCTGTCGATCGAGATAGCGTACCTAGTCCGCGGGACTTCTCTCATCTCTCTCGTGTGGAAGGCCGTGAAAGAGGCCGACCACTCGAGTGTCTCCTACTATGCTTTGCGCCTTGTTTCCTGCCCG
>LQNS02278125.1:2721544-2737075 GCA_001587735.2 Parhyale hawaiensis | reverse complement strand
AAAACGTTTCTTTGACTTATATTGCCCAAAGCTAATACTTATATATCAAAAGCATATAATAAACACTATCGAGTGATTTATTACACATTTTATATGAAAACAGTATAATAAGCGCACCATTGTACGTTCGTACATATGTTTAAATGTCAAAGATGAATAGCTACGCTCGCACTTGGCAGTATCCAGGAGGCAGGTCTCCGTCTGACTAACTTTTCGATTTAGATAAACACAGTAGGTGGTTCGCGGGGTACGAACCCGGGACTCATGGATAGGGAAATGCGAGTGCAAGGCAAGCGCTGGCAGAGCATAAAATAGAACGCCTCGGTGGCGTAAGACCATCACCCGCCGTAGGGGGCAAATTCAACGTAGTCATTTTTGATGAACGAGACTAGGGTACAGCCCCAATCCTTGCCAGAGATTAGCTCTGTAACAATAACAAAGGAAAAAATTAGAACGCCCCGTTCTCCAGACGATCTGCACCGGTGGAGGCAAAGTCGCCGAAGTGGAGAAAATTCAAATCCTTCCTATGTATATTGTTAACGAAATTACGATCAGTGAAAAAGTGTTATCGCAAATTCCTCGCCGTTATTTTTGACGGGTGGGTACTCTAGTCATAAACACGTTAGTTCTATTAGTACTAGTATCAGGCCTTAGTCAAACGCAATGCATACGATTTTACAAGTAACAGAAATTTCAAACCTGTCTTATATAACTGGAAAGAGTAAAATACAGAATGCTAAAGTCTAACATACAGTTAACGGAACAACAGTACGAGCAATTGAATGGGACACAAGTCACTGACAGAGTTGTAGACACGTTCCTACTCTATGAACATACTGATAGTCCGGCCATTGCTTGCTAATTTTAGAGAAAATAGTCACATTAACAAGGTCCCGATGTTAGGTGTTCCCGCGTTATTACCTCAGCCACGGCTGTTATTTCCCTACTAAAAATCAGCATCGCCGCAGAAGCTAAAACAGCAATTCAGCTTCTGCGCGGCGCCGCAGAGGCTCTAAATTTTGTTAGGGATGCGTTTACCGGTGTTTGTGTCTGTTCGCAACATAACTCAAAAAGTTGTGAAGGGAATTTCTCAAATTTCCAGGAACTGTTAAGAATGTCACGAAGAACAGATGCTTGAATTTCGGTGATGAGCCGCGAGACTATTTGCTTGTTAATTTGTCTGTCCGGTCTCTCGCCTGCTGGCATTGCGTTTCTCGTTGTGGCGGAGGTTTGCGTTCTACGAGTGCAGCTTTAGTAATGCAAAGAAACAAAACATATATTATAATGTATGCGCTTATATTGTTTCACTGGAGCCTTTACTAAGGTAAACACAAAACTAATGCACTCCCTGACAGTATGGCGACAACTTCTTTAAGCTACTGCAGCGGCACTAGCTTCTCTGGGGCCAGTTGGCCTATATCCGCAGCACGAACAAGTGCGTGTGGGTTTCCCAGTTAAGGGTACAGTAAAGTTGACTGTACCTTTCCTGCAGCAGATCCCAGTACGCCACACCAGCAGGAAACCCGTATGAACGTTACAGAGCTCGTACAAATAATGGCTCTGTCATAGGCTATAAATGAATTATGATGACATTGATGATGATGACAATTGATACATATATACATGCGCTGTGTGTTACTCATATTTTTTTAGTAAGCAGTACCTATGTAGCATTGCTGCTATTTAATTAACATAAAATAATACTTCTTCTGGATTACGAAGTATTATTTTATGTTAATTAAATACATGGCACCTGGTGTCCTTTATTTTCATCGATTGCTGTTATTATAATCATACAAAATTAATTAGCTGTTTTATGGCATTATAACTTGATCATGAAATTCATTTGGTAGCTGGATACAAAATCTCCTCTACGAGTTGTGTATGATTCAAGTTTTTACAGCCGAGATTGTTAAAATATGTGCGCTTTTGAGGACCCAAAAAATACGCGGTGCTCGAGCGCAAATGTGCCGATTTTTGGACTTCGGCGCAAAGCGCAACCATTTTATACGGTGGGTAAATTGCGCTTTTCCTCGTTACTCGGTGTTGATGCCCACTTCTAATCGAAGGTCAATAAAAGATAAATAAACACAAATTGGCGACTGCATGACGTGCAAAGATCGTTTGGAAAGGAGCGCCGATTGTTTACCTTCAGGCGTACAATCATTAACCGAGGCTGTTTGTTTCTAACAAGATCCTGTGAAGCAGTTCCTGCGGAGATGCCTGCCAGTGTTTATTTATTTACTAGTTGCCCACGCCATCGCTAAATCGCGGCAAAAATAAAATTCCTTCTTTGCAACCACCGTTTCTTTCACTTCTCTTCATATTTCTGTTTTCAAAATTATCCAGTTGCTTTCTGTAAACGGTATTTCATACTCTCAAGAAACCTATTTTGCTCTAAGTCTGAGTAGCCGATGTTTCTCTATCATCTCATGAGTAGGCATTGTGCCAGTGACTCTCAGCAGACCATAATTATAACTCTCTGATGCTAGTGTTAAGTATTATTCTTTTACTCGTGAAAGCCTCAGGGCGCAGTGCCCTAACTTCCTTGGGCACAGTATTCATATGAGAAGAATAAATGGTTTTTCTATCTTTCTTCCCTTTTTCTTCGTTGAGCTTCTGTTCACTGGGCTCGTTATGAGCCGAGGGAAAATAAAATATTCGATGGGGGAAAGAAGTACAATCTAGCATCTATGATACCACGTAGATATACTGAGAAGATCTTCACTTTTACGATTTAAACAATTGACAATCAGGGGCACCATTGATGTTTAGTACATAAATTTTCGCCTATGTACTCCTTCAGATGGGGGCGGAGAGACACCAACAAACCGTGTTAGAGTGTAAAGGGAGATGGCTTTGTTTAGGTTGTGTTTTACTACAGTACTACAGCGGCCACTTGCTAGTGAAACTAATTGTATGTGGTTATGAAATTCGAACAATACTAGACGTTCTTAACATTGTTGTAAATGGCAGCACGGAGGTAGTATTACAGAAGCACGCGTAGGCTCTTTTTCCTAAAAGTCAAGAGTTCGTGGAAATGGCTGGACTCAAGTGACTGAACTGGCTGATGACAGCGCTCAGAGACGGTGGAGCCACTAAAGAGCATCAAAACCAACAGATCACTTCCTAGCAAAAGTTGGAATAACAATGTGGCGTGAATGCTAGCTCAGAGAGAGCCGGGGCGTAAGTCCCGGTGTCTCGGTCCATCTACTTCCGCCTTTCTAATCTAACTTAATCTAATCTGAATGCTCCACATCTGGCTTGGCACAGCAACTTGAAACTGACTCGTGCTATTCCCTCCGGAAACCGGTTCATTGATACTCTATTTTCTACTGTCAACTACTGAAATTGCAACATGCAGAAGACAGAGTGGATGGATAAGCAGATGAAAACCCAAGCAGAATAATTTTGCAAATTTACCTCCGAAGATAATCACTATCGTAGCAAAACGTGGTTGCCCTCTAGCTCTCTGACGTCACCGAAGTCAGAACAGGGTAAGAATTTAAATTTTTCTTGGAATGGGACACCTGCTGACGTGCGCTCGTGTCGTCATGCATTCGTGAGCAGCTTCGAACAGACCACCGTTACCGAGACCACATCAGGGACGCATTACACTTTAATTTTCCCACGTCTGAAACTGAAAGCGTCACGTACGTGCGTACCGACGTACGGATGGAAACTCAAAGAGCCTGCACAATAATATTAGAGACAGTCATACAGGTGAATAGCATTTGAGCCTCCAAGTGAAATTATATAATTTTCCTCCTATTACTTTAGTTTCAGTGTCTTGATTCAACAGACCACCGCATCTGCTGAATATCGCAAACCTTGAAAAATAGAAACTTTCAATGACCTGAACACACATGCACTAGTCAAAAGAACGAGATTCCTCAGCTACCAGCGTGTGTACCCGCCGTAAGCAATCCACGTAACTTTTGAAGGAGTTGCGGTGGATAGGACTGCCACCGTACCCGTTTCTCCGGTTCTGCAGTCGTCCTTTTCTGGAGAAAGGCAAAAAGGCATTCAGATCCAGCGCAGCTCTTGGTGCCATCTCTTGAGGACACGCAGAAGACATAAATTTGCTAGCATTCTTAATACTTAAAATTCGTATTTCAAGTACAAAATATTCCTTTAAAAACTAAAGCTTCATTACTGAATGACGAGATCCGAGAGGATCCTTATGGAACCCAAAGATTCATTTCAGAATCTGAAGTTCCATTACTACAAATTGCAATCTGAAATGTTTTTTAGAATCCTATCTGTATCAAAAGCCTTTTATTCTAGGACTGAAGGTTTCTTTATTATACAAAAATTTTCACGGACAATTTCACTTCTCTGAAACTAAATCGAAATTAGTCAGCAACATAACGTAGCAAATTTGCGTCCAATGTGTAAATTCGTTTTTTTCTTTAAGAACCCAACGCTACGAATAGCCCGACTATGTATCGCGGTAGTCGTCAAACTCTACGTTGCTCCAACTGCTTGTTCTTTCGTAATACAAATCGACCAAGAATCAGTCGTCATGATCGAGTTAAACACAAAAAAGAAAGAGAGAAATAATGATAAACAGGGCACCCATCGTGCATAGTTTCAACAGGTTGCCCGCCTCATCTGTTGAAACATTTCTACATCCTCATTCTACCGGCCTCTGAAACAAGGCATGTCTTTAATTGTATCCTGTGTGAGCACTTTACTGTAAGACGTTACACTGTGTGTTTTTGAATAAAAGTACGGGAAGAAAATAGGATACTTTACAATTGAAATATAAATTTATATGATATTCCTTAATAATAAAGGAAAAAACCAGATACTATACCAGAGGAATATGAACTGATACAATGAAGAACGAAAACAGGATGCTGTACCATTAAAATATAAACAGATATCATAGTCTTCAGCAATAAAGGAGCAAAACAGCATACTATACTATTGTAATATAAACAGATAGCATAAGAAACTTTCCTCTTCCTCCAATAGAAGCGCTCGAGTGCTCTTACGATCACAACAGCCCCGTAAAAACTAAAAATTAAAGTGAGCGAGAGCCATGATGGATTCCGTGCGTGTGGCAAAGAAAGCCATTAAATGTAAATGTCTTGAGCAGAGTGGGATAACGGTTATCTGGCCATTATCTTGGGAGAGGAAAACCGCCAGTGGTGCGGTAATTGATTGGGAGCGAGACAAAAGAGTTCTCCATAAAAGCGCTGAGAGCAGGAGGGCTGAGGGAGGACGTATCGCTCCAATTATTTAATTCTACACTTACACTGCAGTTTCGTTGCACAGTAAACACTCACTAGCTGCTGCTGCTGCTGCAGCAGCCACTCACTATTGCCACGTGCATCGACATCATTTAGAACACAATTGCTTCTTCAAATACCAAATTAAATTGTATCAGAAATCAAGCAACAGACAATAATCGTACACAATTCTTACCATTAATATTAATTAGATTAAATTAGATCGCTGGCAGTAGACGGACCAACAGGCCCATTTCTAAAGAGCAGCTGAGACTTATGCCCCGGCCCTCTATGAGCTGTTACCATTACGTCAGAATCATGGAGATATTTGACGCAGAAAACAAGAAGATGACGAGAATAAACTGAGCCGAAGAGTTGATTATGCCATCACAATTAATTGCCACACATCCGCGCAGCTCGGAGACGTTATGTTAGTTGCAGCACTGAAGATAATCAATTACGGTGGCTTACAATCTTCAGTCGTTACTAGTTTGATATTCTTGTAGGAGGAGTTGGTAATTGTGGACGATGTTGCTCCCAATGTTTGTCAAGACTATTCTTAGACCGACAAAAGACTGCAGAATAGAGGCTAAAAGAACCTTGGTCATCCAAAATTACGTTTCTACGATATGAGCTTCTTGGGCGGTCAAGACTTTATTAGGGGATAAAGTATACATTTATGCTGCAGCGAATGAGAATGAATACGGACATTATAGAAGTTAAAGAAGCTTTTCATTTTTTTACATTCTCTCATTCTAAATGTTATATCATGAATTGGTCTTCTCGATACAGTCAAAGTCATGATAAACTAGAGCACTCTTAGAGAGCATACCACCGCCAAGCGAAGAAAGATTTAGATTGGTTCTGAAACTATGATTTCCTTTTTATCAGCGCCAATATACGTTCATTTGTGCTTTTTGACAGCAAGAACAGCTTATGTAATGTTCTTGAAGACTAGTTCATAACTTTTGGAGCTATGTTGCTAACAAACTTCCTGACAAACACTACCCAAACACACAAACTGATCAGCCGATCAGTTACTGAAAGTTACTGTACAAACAAACACGAAATAAAAACAACGAGACAAACGAACAAACAGATGATCACAAAAATTAAATCATTTTCTCCTCGTGACTACATGAAAATCCGTGCATAACTTTCTGAGTTATGGTACTACGAAATAAAGGCAGACTAACAAACAAGCGACTGAACCGATCTTCACCATGCAAAAGTTAACCATCTGCTACTTTCAACATGTCTAACAATCACTGTAAATTTGGTAAAGATCCGTTCATAGCTTTTTGAATTATGTTGGTAACGAACAACCCGACAAAATCGACAAATACATGATCTCCTTCGCGGAGGTAAATACACCGTAACTGAAATTTTGTTACTTGTTTACCAAAATTATTTTTCTAGGAACACGTGAGGCAGTTTTACTGCGTAAGTAAGCTCCCAATTGCACCTGGTAAAATAATTGCCCGAATGACCAGTCACTGTTCTGTTAAATCGTAGTTAACGCCTCCGTTATTTATCTTCAAAGGCTGAAGTCACTCATTTATCAGACAAGCGGACATTCGGGACAGATAATAATAGCGCGAGGCTGAGGTTTCTTATCGAGAGTGTAGACAGAAATGGACCTCCTGGATGCATTTTATGGCCGGTCTGCAAGGTTGTTGATGAGCAAGACCGGTTTCCGGCCCTGCGGGCTGAAGAGGGAGCTGCTACATTAACCTTTCAACGGATTATTTTACTTGTAAGTTCAATCTTTCTATTTTATTAATTGAAAATACATATTTTCAGCAGTGAGAGCTAACGTAACCTCTTCATAGGATATATTTTCTGTAAATATGACAAGTCGAATTGGATCCATTTGCAATTTATAAAATATGACACGCTTACCGTAGAGAAAACTAAATTGCGCCACACGTTGCTGACGATACACGAATACTAGCTTCTGTACGATCAGTGAAAGACATGCACTCTGTCCAATGAAATTTTTAAAGTATCTGCCGCTTTTCAGCTAAGGATAATAGGACTATTAATAGATCTTAGAGTCTGCAACATATACTACTTGTGATGGGTAGCAAAGAGATAGAACAACAGTTTTATGAGACCTTGACGTGAGAAAGCAAGCAGATGCAACCTTTGGATGCTAAATACGAGCAAACACCTAGGAAAATTTGAGCCTCTTCAAAGATCGTTCACTGTTAAAATTCAAGGCATGCAAGAGTCTGACCGTCACAAATGATTTAACTGTTTGCAGTTGTATTCGTTACAACGGAGAAGCAAACGCTTTACAATCAAATACACTATCTTCGAAAAATTTTGTAACGTATCACCATGTATGTGAATGAACGAATTGTTGCCAGACACTCAGAAAACACTAGTAAGGTACATATATCAAGCAGAAAGGTGGTAAAAAAGTAGCGACAAATTATTCCAATTCTGTAGCTTCACTGTGTGGGGAGTAGAGCTATCCAATAAAATGCTAGGGCTTAGCTGAAACTCCACTGATATGAAAGATATATAGAGTTCAAAAACTGCCAGGATGCTTATTTGAAAAGAGGGCAAATAAACCGGTGGCCAGGGGTTACGTGCCCTTTGGAGATAATTTGCTACTGGCTCTCCGTTTGGGCGCTAGCTGCGACCCAAAGGAGGAAACCCAGCATCGTGACGTCACTGACGCGTAACGTAGAACATCGTCACCTGGACTCTGTCCGCAGACTCAAAAAACACACAAGGCCCAAAATAAGTTTTATCACGAAAACGTATCTATTTTCCGCATTGGATCTATTTCTGATATAGCTATGTAGATCAGTGCCGCTATAGTATGTTACCCACCTCAAAGTATGCGTTAGGTTAGTTTGGTAGGGTGAAGTTAGGTCAGGGTATGTGTTATTATGATAGGTGCGGTTCTACTAGAATAGCTGCCGTTCCTAAATTATAGGCAGGCTTATTTCACCTGAATCTCAGGTACACCACACATATATACTGCACCTGCACCAATTTACCAACAACAGTCAGTCTTTTCGTATGCAGAACGACTTTCTATCGTGAATAGATCGCTACCCTACGTGATACGTGCATGGTCGCCTAGAAGCTAATTCATGATTTTACCTTTAGAGGTGACCCAGAATGCTGTTAGGGTAAGGGTTAGTTGTGCTTGGAGCTGAGGGTACAGGTCCAGTGCCGGGGTCCTCACCACGGCTCCACCGAAACATGTCTTCCCAGTAACTTTGTCTCTCAGCCCGTAAGGAAACTTTACAGGTCTCCAAATAATATCGGTAGGTGCGATTGGAAGGAATTGAATACGAAAAAGTTTTACTCATGCAGAACCGTTTGTTAAAAGTTGCATCTGAAGAAAACTCTCGAACATAAAGAAAATTTAGGGTCTTGGGCTAGAGTTCTGTTGCACTGCACAGTTCATTGCGGAAAGTATTTTATCTTTCGAAACAGCGTTGCTTCTTACGGCAAATGCAAGTGAAAATATCCACTAATGTTAATAAAGTTATGTGTTGCAGAGCCCCTAATTATCTAGCCAAAGCAACCAAATGATGATATTATGGGTCTTTTCGTTCATTTCAATACCACTTACATTTGTTTTTGTAGTTTCTGATTCAAGTGGGAGAGTATTGAAACTCTTTTATTCAAAGTATATCTAATTTGTTGTAATGACTCAGTACTACACAGCGATTTTTTTTTCAAAATTTTTATATCGAATGGTTAATCAGATGCAACCATGCAATGTCAGTTCAAATTCATTCTCGTCAATAGGTTTAAGTTTGATTCCTGCTTCTATTACAAAGAAAACATACAGGAGACATGCTTAGTATAGTAATTCATGAATACCGTTGCGCACTGAGTGCGTCGGCATACGTGCTCTCGACCATATGATCACTACGTGTTCACATGCCTGAGCATGCTGACAGGAGTTATCGTTCGAGCCATATCTTGTGCAGCCCTTCTCAGTCTGCTATAAGATCCTAAGCCGAGTAGAGCAAAGTACCGGTTCCCTTAGATGATTTTACGGTGTTAGGCACAACCATAAAATAGACCGAGCCAACAACTTATTTTAGAATCCCTTTATATATTCAGTTTTAAGCTTCATCTTAATGATATGCAGTGGGCGCTTCCACAACAACTAGTAAATTTATAGTTTTCCGATAGATTTTTACATGTACATATAGTTTAGGTTACTTTAAGACTGTCGTGAAACTAGATGATATGTAAATATACTACATAACTTTACTTCACTTTCTTTTTTGCAGGTGTTGGTAATGGCCTTGGTGGTCAAAACGTCCAAACTGTTAGATCATATTCATATGACACTTTCTTTTCCTTTCAAAATCAAAAATGTTTAACTTACGTGTTGTTTTTTACACTTGCTATTCTATTTCTAACAAGAATCTTCTATAGAAAGAATCCTAATTTGTGTAGTTTCATTAGGAAATCTATCAAATTTAGGTTAGATTATATAGTTGGGAATATCGGACTACCAGGCTCATTACCAGACAGCTTCCGAGTCCCAAAACTCCGGCCAGCTCCCAGTTCCTCGCCAAATGAAGCATCATAATATTTTTATTTTTAGCTTTTTTCATGTCCTACTTCGCACTCACTGCAACAGATTTCAAAATAACAACACGGCAAGTGGTAGAAGCGCCATACTTTTTTAATGCACCGCGGCAACTTAATTTACTATGATTTTCAAGAATGAAACATTATTTTCTGTTCCATGAGATGAAAAGCATGAGATTTGTCAGACCTACCTGTTCTAATTCTAGGCGCTCGAGATGGTGTAGGCGGAATCTTGAATTGAGTCGGCGGAAGAGTCCGAATTTCTGCCTCGCGTCATCCCAGTGCCTCATAAATAAGTTAATAAGATACCTCTAAGTCAGACACTCGCGCCCAGATCTTGCAGGCCCGACTTGGACATTTTGGAGAGTTTGGAGAGGGCATTTGTATGAGCGGCGACGTCCCACAAAGAACATCGTGCTGGAACGCGGCCGATATTTTGTGAAGGACGAGCTGTTTTATCAAGACACTTACACTATGTATGGATCAGCGGATGTACGCTGAGCAAAAATATGTCACGGACATGTCGGTCCTCACGACTTGGAATCAACTGGAAACTATAGCATATCTGCTGGAAATACTTCTGAAAGCTGAATGTAAAATCGATGATATTTACAAGTCCAGTTAGATCAATGCTCGAGAAGGCTTTATCGGGACTTAAGCATAAACTTTCCGTTGTTTCCAACATGCAAGTACAACTATCTATTGTCACTTCTTCACTAACGCCATCAAAAACGCGTCCGATTCACATTATTTGATTATGATAATCTAATTCTATAAGCTTTAACTCGCCTGGGTCTTTACACTCAACGGTCAAATTCACCAAATTGGGCCGAATTTCGGGTTAATTGTAAATCGACTAGACTTGAGAGGCGAGAAAGTTGAATTATGAGCAGCAAGGCGTGTTTATCTTGCTCACACAGACTGAATCGACGACACATGACAACACTGAATACATGCAGGGTACATGAATTTGACAAAGAATATACTATAGCAGTGTGTACGTCTGTGAGAAGCTAATAATTGGCAGCCTTTGTCAGTAGTGTTACTGGGAAGTAACACAACTGAAACAGAAATGCCAGATAGATGCTATATTGCGTCAGCCATTGAATTTTGAGCACCCGCTAACGACGTACGCTTTAGAAACATCAAAGGCTTCCAGTTATGGCTGTTTCTGAAGCACAAAGAGTGCACTTCACAGCTAGTGACACACGCGCGTGCTGACAGCCAAACATAAATCTGTTGGATGCTCACACAGCCAAAGCTGCAGCAGTGCGCCCTACAGCCTATATTACGTCGAGGTTCAGGTGCGGCTTTTGTGTTCAATTGACTCCTTTGTTAGCGATACAAACTGCGAGGCGTCAAAGGCGACCATTTCATACTCGTCTACAAAATATTCCGCTGTCATACAATAAATCCCGCAGTATTTTTGCCTCAAAAACAACATTGTTTGTAGGATTGTTTTGAGTGGCGCCCAATTAAAGAAGAGAGCTAAAAAATAACCCGATCCTGCACCATGACAAGCAGGGCTCTTCGAAACGAACCATTGCGCTGGCCAGGCCGGGCGGCGCTGCAGGCTGAGCCATGACTCGCTCTTAAGCTTAGGCCTATGGACCGTTTCATGTCAGGAAAATATTCTAAAGCAAACAAAGTGTTTTGTTGTAAAGCTCTAACTGGCAAACGAGATGGTGCGTCCAGCAGATCGAGGAGCGTTTCACCGGAACGACGGCCTTAAAGGATGGGTCGTCCTCGCCCGTATTCATGGCCATTGGCCTGTGTTGTGCTATAAACATTTCATTTGTTTAATGTATATTACGAGGGCATGCACTGTTGGGTATTGTGACACTATCATTGCTGTAACTCATGGTGCAGCAACTGTTATAGCAGCAGCAGTAACTGCCTGCAGGTCACGTAACATACATGGAGCTGCTGGGTTAGCTCACGCTGCTGTTGTACCGCTACCAGCAGACTTAAACTATAAAAGTGGACGTCAAGACTTGCGGAGAGGCCACGATATCATTTTCAGACCCGACGTGTTATATGATGGGTCACTCTAAACGGTGCAATATGCTTTCCTTGATATGACAGAAGGGTTTGTTGCAGTAGACATAAAGCTGAAACATCCCTTACAGTTTAGCTAAGATATCAGAGAGTATCTTGAATATAATGGGTTTGTTACTAATATGAATGGATCGAAGTTGGAGGACGATTAGTTGACAAAAGTTGCATATATGTACAGCATATATTGTGAACAATCACTACTGTACACATGTATGACTACTATTACTGGAAAAGTTTTGTCATGAGGTCGAATGAATAAATTAGTGATCAACTGCAGCTTCTTTGCACAATTGACGACGCAAAGAAAAGAGGAAGGGACATGTCGTTCGTCGTGAGGAGCCTAGAATCAGGAGACGGAGGTGTTCCCACTCCGGATCAAAGTGCATGGATAAAACAAGTCGAGAAAAAAGAAGAGAAACAGAACAGATCGTTAGCAGGAGTACGGTAAACGAAGCAGAGTGAACACTAAAGTTTTAGAGTCCGTCCAGAAGCTCTGGCATGCATCATCACCCGGAAAGAACACAACTTCCCTGAGTCGCTGCTAGCTCGAACTGTCGTGTAGGGACAACTGCGAACTCACAGATTCACGCAATGGGTTAGTCGCTGTTCCCTATACAGCAAGCTTCTGCTTACGAAACAGATGGCTGTAGAGATATCCCGATTGCCAAGAGCAGGGCATAGCATAACCCATGGGCTCCTGAGGGGGGGATTCTCCATTATATATAGGGGAGTTATAGGGTGCTCAAAGCAATAGAATTGTTTGAACACATTGGCTCACTAGAACATAAAAAACTTAAGCAATTTAAAATTAAGGAAAAATAATTTCAGCACAAGCCCCAATACATTACCACGTCGAGGAAAGAACTTGCAGACCACGCTGCCAGCAAAGGTCCACTAGACAAAAGATGTATTCTCTAGGGGGCCTCGTGCCAGCTCCCATGCATTGACCCTCATACACGCGCCATTTGTTAACATAGAATGCTAAATCAGTCTAGGAGATTTCCAGCCTCCACTTGCTCGAGGACATTACAGCAGCTTGACTCTGTGTCTCTTCAGCTCAGAACATCCCAATGTGATCGTCGGATGTTCCCTAAGGCCTGACGTGGATCATTTGATTGATATACAAACAAGATTTACTAAGGCGCGAAATACACACGACAGCCAGATGTTGCCACCAAAGCTCTACGAGACGCTCATAGAAAGTTCATTGAAGAGCGAACTTGACTAGATGGACCAATAGGCCCGCAAATAGTGTGTCTTCGATTTGTTGGTCAAGGTTAATAAAACTAAAACTAATAGTGCCAGACCTCTACAGCTAACATTCACGCGCTAATCGATTACTTCTGTTGCGTGTTGCGTTTCAGAAACTCAGCGCAACTTCCAATTCAGTTTTCCCCGACTACTCGTACACGACTCGGTTGCGATTGCACAAATGCTGCTTACAAGATTGCAGCTTGGCTTCAAAGTAAAAACGTGTGTTGCCAGCACTACTCGTATGTGTCTAAATCTTTCACTTGCATACCGTGCAACTTGCCAGTGGTTTTACCCTAAAGGACTTCAATATCAGGATTTCACTAAAGTTCGATGCAAATATATACAAAAATGTTACGGCAAGTTTGGCGGTCAGGCGATCATCAAAGGTATCGCTCGTGTACGCACGCCATAATAGCGCCTCTCAAATTTAGCTCAAGAATATATTTTTACTCCTCCTTTAATATATTACGACACCATTCTTCAGACAGAGTACTGCTATGGATGTTGACATACAGGGGTGCATAAGTAGATGGTGTACTGCACACAGTCAGAATATAAGAACATCTCTATTCTAAATTTTATCAATTCATTTCACAATATCTTGTAAATAGATGCCTTACAGGTGGAATAATAAATTCACCATAACTATTGTATAAGACTGTGCAGACCCTGTTTGTATATATTAGCAGCAGCATATCTTGATAAACCAAGAGAAATTCATACTCACGATAACACCAGATATTTGCTCACATTCCAAGATATCGACAAAATTTACAACAAGGCGGGGTGGGTCAGGAGAGGAAGAGGAGGAGGAGAATTAGGGAGGTTGGTTTGCCGGCAATGTTTTTGCCTGAAAAGCCTCAGTCCGAGTTAACGGCTTCTAATCATCTCTTACCGTCCGCTTACCTTTATTAATTTACCCCTTCAGGCCATTCTTGCTGCATTGTCATAAGCGAAGGGAAGCTGCCTCAGCTTCGTGTGCCTTAGAATAAAAATAAACGAAATATTAAACCACAGTCTATATTCTAGCTAAGTATGTTAATCAAGGAAACCGTTCACCTGTTGGAATTAAATCTTACCCTGAAAAAAAAAACATTACTCTCGTTTTTCTCAAACCACGGAACTGCAGAGCACAGAGGCGTTTCTCCGTGAACAACCAAAAATTCGCAACCATAAACAAAGTTATGGTTCCATTGACGAGCAACTAGAGCAGTCACAAGGACATGAGATGATATTCAGCGCCCTCTCTCGACAAACATGACAAGCTCTTATTGTAAACAAACAAATAACTATACCCCTCTATAAACAATGACAGTCTTTAATCACGCGGTTTTGGTATAAATTTCAGCCTAAAGTAACCTATAACTATAAACAAAACTTTTTAGCCCCCATAAAAATTCAAATTCTACTCCAATCAAACAACTTTACTTTGTAAATAAACAATGTGACGTCACAACCAAGACCGATAAGCGCACTCAAAATGAAGTTGCGAGTTGTGGTCGTAAACACAACCAAAAACGAGTCTCCGTGCGACAACCACGTTTTTGGTCGTCACGTAGACATGAATTTGGTCGTTTCTGCAACTTGTGGTAGTATTCACGCACACAACTTCGCCACAAAGAATCGCCTCAGCCCGCCACGTAACCAAACGATGACCAGCACTCATAAGCACTGGAGCTTGGTACAACTGCTTGCTGACAGTTTGGTACAACTGCCTGTTGACAGTTTGGTACAACTGCCTGCTGACAATTTGGTACAACTGCTTGCTGACAGTTTGGTACACCTGCCTGCTGACAGTTTGATACACCTGCCTGCTGACAGTTTGGCACACCTGCCTGCTGACAGTTTGGTGCACCTACCTGCTGACAGTTTGGTGCACCTGCCTGCTGACAGTTTGGTACAACTGCCTGCTGACAGTTTGGTGCACCTGCCTGCTGACAGTTTGGTACAACTGCCTGCTGACAGTTTGGTACACCTGCCTGCTGACAGTTTGGTACAACTGCCTGCTGACAGTTCTTGTCGGCACTGAGGAGCTTTGATCCTGCGGCGGGTGCCGAGACCTTACGTGTACAGGCGGCCACCGGGTCGAAATAGAAATTCCCCTGCACTTCCTTTGCAGTTCCTAGAATATCTAGCACGTGCCAGCTGCAGACCATACCACGCACCTGCTACAGACTGCAACTCGCACCAGCTGCAGACCATACCACGCACCAGCTGCAGACAAGCAGCCACAACTCCAGACCCCCCGACCCGTTGGCCGTCCGTCAACACCTCACGTCCGACGGACTCCCGCCATTGAGTCTCCGCTGCTCGGCGAGAAAAGCCAAAGTTGCCTCCAAAGCTCGGCTCTGAAGTGGGCATAAATCTGCCCAAAAGTGCTGAGCCAACAATGTATATATTCTCA
>LQNS02278125.1:2690644-2706115 GCA_001587735.2 Parhyale hawaiensis | reverse complement strand
CAGAGAAGAAGATAATATCAACTAATTTCTCTCTAAACTCAAGACTGAAGGTGTCATCGATGAAAATCTTTATAACGGACTATACGTTTCAGTAACCAAGGCAGGAGTTTTACATGGCCTCCTAAAAATACACGAGGAAAGCATCCCATTAAGACAAATTTTATCAGCTATTTGAAATTGTGGCTACGAAATTGCAAAATTGTTCATTCCGTACATTGCACTAATCAATACTAATGAATTTACTGTTGAAGACTCATTCTCTTTCGTGGACGAAACCGCAAATATGAGAACTTACGATGGCTTCACTGTGGCAAGTTTTGACATAAATTCATTATTCACTAATTTACCTCTAGAATAAACTGTCAACATCACGGCTGATCAGCTCTACCTTGACTAAGATTCCGTCTTCAGATTCCCAAATCACAATTCATCAAACTACTTACAATCGCAGTCAAAAATGTGCTGTTTGTTTTTTCTGTAGAGCAGCAATAAAAATCTGCATCTTGCCACCACTACCCTATTTTTGTAACGAACATCTAACCAGCACATACACCAGCGCATACCGCCGCTCCGCAACACCCTTATTTCCTCGAGATACCACAGCCTAAATGTTAAGGTTCTCGCTGTTGTAAAGGACTCAGCATCTGCTAAATTTTTAGCAGAAAATATTAAAAAGATACGACCTGGGCTCGAGGCAGGTGCAAAAATTTGCCCACATATTGTAGCGCTGAGCGCAGCGCCGCTGACATTTGCTCTCCTCTTGTGGGCATTTGCGTCGCTGGGCGGAAGCGGCGGCGTAAAGGAACTCGTAAAAACGTTCGTTGTTTTAAAAACAACCGAGACTGCGCAGCCTTGCATTAGCGAAACTCGTAGCGGCGTACGTGCGGGAGCGCAGTGCAACATCGCTGAGCATGTTAGACAGTCATATAGGTACCTGACGACGGTGACCGGAGAAATGCGCACAATGACAAAAGCGTACACGACAAATGTGCACACGACAAAAGCGTACACGACAAATGTGCACAAGACAAAAGCGTACAAGACAAAAGCGTACACGACAAAAGCGTACACGACAAAAGCGTACACGACAAATGCGTACACGACAAATGCGTACTCGACAAATGCGTACACGACAAATGCGCACACGACAAATGCGCACACGACAAATGCGCACACGACAAATGCGCACACGACAAATGCGCACACGACAAATGCGCACACGACAAATGCGCACACGACAAATGCGCACACGACAAAACCGCACACGACAAAACCGCACCCTGACAAATGCACACATTGACAAAAAAGCACACTGACGAAAAAGCACACTGACGAATGCTCACATTGACAAATGCACACGTACTATTTTTCGTTCTACTGCTTCCTAGATGGCGCTGCCCTGCGAATTGAAAGACTACGAATACAATTTATACAAAGAGTTGCTAGAATCTTCTCCGGAGATTCTAGAATTATTACCCTTCATGAGAGGTCGGGGGGTACGGCTGTCGGGAGTTCAATAGGCCAAAAACAAACATGCATCAGTACTGGATAATAATTCACGTCGTGTTTTTATTTATTGCCTCCGCCAAGTAGGTTATGTTTTCGTCGAGTTTGTCTGTCTGTCACTCCGTCTGTTTGTCTGTCTTTCTGACTGTCTGTCATCAAGATAACTCAAAAAGCTATGGACCGATTTTGACGAAATTTACAGTGATTGTTAGGTGTGTTTAGAGGAACAGATGATCAACTTTTCGTGAAGATCCGCCCTTCCGTTTGTTTGTCTGCCTCATTTTTCTCAATGCTGTAACTCAAAAAGTTATGGAAGGATTTTTATGAAATTTACATGAAATGTTAGGTATATTATGAAGAGTAAAAGGCCAAATTTTTGTAACGATCAGTTTGTTTGTCACTGTTTATCATTTTGTGCTTGTTAGCCCAATAACTCATAAAATAATGAATAGATCTTTATGAAATTTATAGTAGTAGTAGTAATGTAAAAAGGCATAAATCATCAAATTTTGGTGCCGATCGGTTTCTTCGTTTGTAGGTTTGACTCATGTTTGTCATAATGCTTGTTAGCAGCATAACTCAAAAAGTTAAGAACGGATCTTCAAAAAAATTACTGAAGCTGTTAACACTATAGAAGGGCACAAATGATTAGATTTTGGTGTTGATACAGAGAAAATTTTAGTCTCAGAACCAATTTTAATTTTTCGTAACCGTTGCCTTTCTCGGAGGGGGTATGGGCTCTCAGAGTGCTCTAGTTTATTTATAAACTAGTGGCCTGTGCCGTCATTATAAATGACGGCAAAAAATTAACTCTTCACCAAAACCCCCGCCGTCTTTTGGGCTTCCTCATTTTCCCCCTATCTAATGCTGAAGAACAAGATTCCAAGGTATCCAACTTTTTCTTCGCATTTTGAAATCTGAATTTTTCCTATCTTATTAGTTTATTTTTCCCCTATCTAATACTGAAGAGAAAGATTGCAAGGTACCCAACTTTTTTTTCGCCGAAGAAAAAGATTGCAAGGTACCCCACTTTTTTTACATTTTGAAATCTGAATTTTCTCCTATCTTAATCCCATAGAGCGTGACAGGAAAGCTATAAATAAATAAATAAATAAATAAATAAATAAAAACACGATGTGAATTATTATATAGTAGCTACTGATTATATTGTGCCTGTCACGCTCTATGGGAATTAGATAGGATTGAATTAGCGAGCAGAGCGCTGTGCGGTATCTATGATACGGCGTCGGAATATTGGGCCAAGTTAGCGAGAGCAAATAAATTTTATATACTCGTATATGAGCCTGAATTTGGCTGAATGAACGGGTTCGTAAATTTAACGGTGATACCTGAAATGCAACTGGACTGGGCCAAATTAATATCCTTGCATACAGGCAAGATGTGGAATTTTCCTGTGAGAAGTCTTTGAAGGCTTGAAAACAGAAGATTAACGGGGGTTTCACTGAAGTACTAATTTCCTGCCGTCATTTTTATGACGGCTCGGACTGCTAGTCCTAAATATATGTAGTCTATTGTGTTGTTGATCCTGTTAATTAGTGTATTCGATTGAAGTGTTTTATTATTTCGTTATATGGTTACGCTTGCCAATTATTTGAAGATCAGGTTAAAAGATTTTTAAACGGTGCAAAGGTAAAGCCAACTTAGACCGCACCCTTTACTGGGAAACTCTCATGCACTGGTTTGTGCTGCAGATATAGGTCCACTGGCCCAGAAGAGAAAGTGCGGCTGCAGTCGACCACAGGTCACCAAGAACAATGGCACCAATTTGATGGAAGGTTCAAATGACCCGCGACCATCCACCCCCCTCATCTCAGAGGAAGGCAAGTTCCACCGCGGCGCACTGCGGGCCCACAACTGCCGAATCATCACACCTAGATCAGCAAAGAGCTCGCGTGGCTGGGTTGACCTCGAACCAGCGACACAAGGTGTATACAGCTGCGAACGTAAGCATGCAGCTACTGTGGCATTGCCTCAGGAGCGTACAAAGTTTTACCTATATGGTTTTGCTTCTTTTTGGTCTGAGAAACTGAAATATGAATTTCTATTACTACTTTACAGACACCGCACTGCAATAAATTTTAGAATGATTTTTAACCATGAGTTCACTAAAACCTCATTTTTTAAGGTTGTTCTTTCCAAGCCTCTAGTCCCTACAGTAATAGAGTATTTGAGCACGCTGAAAAGAGCATTCTCACTAATTCCCTCTTAGCTCATCCTCCTCATTCTGCTCTTCGCATACAACGATGTTGCTATAAAGCTGAATATTATTGTGAAGGGGACTGCATCTGACCATGTTACGCTGCACATTTTAGAGTCATTAAGCATTTTAAATAGAAACCTCAGTTGAACGACAGTCAGGCAGCTTTCCCGCTGAATAACGTAAAATTAATGTATGTTCGATCAATAGTCTACATTACCTTATATCGTAACATGTTTTGTTTTTCAGTCGTTATTTTCGTACTGTGCTTTCCTGGTTAACTAATTGTATATTGGTTTTGATCATTAGATATTTATATATTACAAAAACATATACTTGTCCGCTTAGACTTGAGAATTAAGTCTTATCGATAGACTATAACTAAAGTCTAATAATAACAACAAAGTTTAGTCGCTTGTACTGTATAGGCTATTTCGGCGTGGATGATTGTTAAATCTCCAGCAGCAGCATCTGCTACAGTGATGGACTGTTGTCTATATTTATTTTGTTTTTGTGTCGTCTATTAGTTAGACTTGTTTTTACTTTTTTGTGCCATGAGGAGGAGTTATTCTCCTATTCAGGTAATTTCTTTCCTTTGCTACGGGTAGAAACAGTGAAGCATATTCGTTCTTGTCCTGGGAAGTGCTGCCAAGCGACTTCTCTAAATGGATTCAGCCTAAATAGGTCGTAAGACGTTAACTAGCTAAAGATAATGAAAGTTAAAAAAGTTGACTAAAAGGTAGGCACTACTAAAATGAATTGCAGGAAATCTGATAGACGCAGTCAAACGATAAAATAGTAGGTGCGCATTTGTCTATATGCAATTTTGTCTATGTGCAATTTTGTCTTGTGTGCATTTATTGTGTGCAATTTTGTCTTGTATGCATTTATCGCGTGCAATTTTGTCCTGTGTGCATTTATTGTGTGCAATTTTGTCTTGTGTGCATTTATCGTGTGCAATTTTCTCTTGTGAGCATTTGTCTATGTGCAATTTTATTTTGTATGCATTTGTCTGCATGCATTTGTCTGCATGCATTTGTCTGCATGCATTTGTCGTGTGCGCTTCTGTCATGAAATCCCTGACGACACGATCGCGTACCTGTACGCTGATACAGTGAGGTACACGCAACCACAGCCACGTACCCCGCTCAATTTGTGCTTAGCGTAGGCAGAGCGTGTGTTCTATAGTTCAAGAAACTAACATTTTTCAAGTGAATATGAGATGTTGTGAGTTCTAGGGCCACTAGTATTAGGTTGGTAGCTACGTAAGTTGTAGCCGATTTTTCAACATTTTGGAGTAATAGGAGCGACAAGAACTTAGTTTCCAACGTAATATTTTGTGCACTGTATCGTACACAGAAAAAAATGCTTCTTTTGAGCAGAAAACGAAAATATTTATAACACATTTACTGTATATGTGCAACAGCACAATGTGTGCAAACATCTGCACCTCCGGTGTCGTGCAGAAGGCACATACTATAACGTGCAACAAGTCTTGAGTAGCCTGTAGTCGGATGATTTATATAACTGACAGTGTCAATGTGACCGTGCGCATCTCGTGCTGCATTATGAGGTAGTATTGTACTTAGTAGCTTAAGTTTCCATTTCCACTACTACGGAGATCTAACGGAGGGAGAAACTAGTGGTAGCAGTTCAAAATTTTACTAGCGCATCAGGGACACAATGTGTGTATCGCACCGAACTATTTCTGTGTTTATTTTTACACAGGTTCGTGCGCCACTAGGGCGCGAAGTACGTCTCGTTTCAAATTATCAATGATTTTCGTCTGGGCTTTTCTCGCTCTAGGTCTCGGATTCTAAGTGGTCAGTGCGCCGCTGCTGACAGGAAAAAAGCGCAAGTTGTCCATCTCCAACCCCCGGGCACGGCTGAACGCTTTCGCTCAGCTACGCCGAGCAGGGAAAGGAAACGAAAAACAAGAAGGTAGAAGTCTAGCGGGAATAGGTCGGCCACCTCGACCAGCGGCCCACCTCCCGAAACAGAAGGGGAAGTATTGAGAGCTTACCTCACTTTACAAAACTAACCTCGTCAGCAGGAACAGCGGCAAGCTGCAACATCTCCTGCGTAGAAGGCACTAGGGACTCTTGAGGTTGTAAGGCCCAAATATAGGGAGAAATTGAGGGCATATAGGGTATGTTGATAGAAATATGGAAACCACAGGCAAGGTGTTCCCACACATTAACAGCAGGTCCAGAAAGAATGGAATGAACAGATGGAACCAACATCTGTAGGAGTATTAAATCGGAAGGAAGCAAAGTTAACCGGAATGAAAGACATCCCGAAGGCCTTGCTGATGGCCAAGGTAACTTCCAGAGTTCCTCTGGAATCGCTGCTCCCTATAACATAGGATGGGCAAACCTAATTAACATAACCCTATTACCTATGGTCCATCCTACGCCTCCTGAGAGGTGGTGCTACATAACTATTCGTGAATGATTATTCAACGTTGCTAAGTAACGTCATGATGTCTACAATGATGCCAATAATTCTCCAGGGCGAAACAAAAGAAGGCAAAAGGACCTCTACGAGGACACAGGACGAGCCATGCCCATTGGGTTAGGTGAGTTAGGTTTGCCTATATGAACTAGATTATGGGAAGTGATGTCCCAAGAGGGACTTATAAGTTAGCATTAGTTAGGCCTTCAGGGCATCTTTTCTATACAGCTCACTTTGCTTTTCAGGGACGGATGCACCAACGCCATGTAAATTTACGGCAACGTAAACTGTACAGTTCCTTGAAAAAGTACCGATACGCGACTGAAATTTGGTCACTAAGATTTTTCACAAATTTATTATCCAAGTGGTTTGAACCTCCAGCAAATGCGTACCTAAATAATTGACAGACTCTGTTATTAAATCGAAGGCTAAAAATGCAAAACTTTAGCCATTACATGGTTCCACTAGTGCCTACAGCTGTACAGTTACAATACTTGTAACTTTACGAGGCTTTCGAGAATCAGGTTCCAGTCGGTTACGTGCACTGTGGATATAATTCCCTGCTGGCTCTCTCTTTGGTCGCTAACTGCGACCCAGCCTCATGACTCCACACGCGTGAGGTGGTGTGAGAAATGTCACCTGCATGACCTGGACTTCGTCCGAAGACCCACAAGGTAAGACTACTGATGATCTTTCAAACTGTTTTTTTTTTCTTTCCTTGTTTATGGTTTCCGCGTATAGGGTTCTTGTTAGGTTTTAGATACTACATATCATTTTTTCCCTCAGTTTCTTTTACAGTAGCTGTTGTGAGAAGAGAGGCTTACGCATATAATTGTTAGAAGATAGAAATGCCTTTAATAATATCCATCATAAAACAGAAATATGTATAGCAATAGGTTTCTTCAAATGTCTATGTCGAGCGCGCAGTGCCAAGCCTTTGGTGTCTCATAAAATAAAGGGAAGTGAAAGTTCAAAATAATATATTACAGTACGAGAACTTGTGACTTCACACAGTGAAAGGAAGCCAGGTCACGGTGTTCAAAGGTTGATCAATGGAGCGACATTTTTGTCGGTGCTCTCGTGGGCGCTTCTTCTGCAAAGCCAAAGATGGCTGTGAAGTCGAGAGCTTCTGTGGTGACACTCGCGCAGAAAGTAAATTAGAGAGTGGATCTCGAAATCTCTGCTGCATCGATGGGGGAGGGCGAAAATATGTCATGAATGGCGTGGCTTGTTGCCGATAAAATAGAAAAGGAAGCGGTCTTGGAACAGTTGATAGCGACTTGTGCATAGTTATTGAAACTCCTGCCTTGGAAGACTATCACCTCCCTGCGCCCCATCGAGGACCATTCGGTTAAGCTTAGTGGAAACTCTATCTCTACCAAAACTAATACCGAGTGTAAACGGTACAGTGCTAAACTTCTAGCCCCGAAGGTTAACTCTATTAAATAATTGAACTAGGAGATACTTAATCCATCTTAGCCTTCACAGTAGACACCTGAATACGTAGGGACATTCAGTATTTCTTGATAGACATATTGAACTCACCCACTGTTGGCCAGAGATTGACAACCATCACCTCGTAGATCTTCAGAAGTTATTTTATGTGTACTAGTAGTGTTCGATTTACTCATTGCAATCGATATAATCTGATCGGATTTGTTTTCATTTGCTAGATCATCACTCCTGAATTTTCGAGTCGCCACTTGGGATGGAGTCTTGGGCGGAGGTTGTAAGTCAAGTAGGCTTGCGATGCCTCAAGCGTAATGAATTTGCGATTAATGCGTGACACATGGTCGAAAAGGGCAAATTGAAACCTCAGCGAGGAAGTTTCAGATAAGTTAATTCATGCATCACAGGAAGATTGAGTGACCACTTGACCAAACGGCCAAAATCTATATTCGCACGTTAGCCTGGCTGTGCGATGCGGCAGACATATTTTTATATGTCTTGCCATTACACTGGCCGCAATGAAATGATGTGGCATTGGCAGTTATGAAGTGGAGTAGCACTGGAAGCCATGAAGTGATATAGCATTGACAGTCATGAAGTGATATAGCTTTGGCAACCATGAAGTGATATAGCATCGGCAGCCATGAATCTATGCAACGTAGGCTGCTTTCAAGTAGTGTAATCTGCCTAGGCAGTCATGTGAAATGACATGAACAGCCACGATGTATAGCTTGAGATGTTTCCTGTAGTAAATGGTAGTATCAGCACCAAAGTGTCAGGATTTACGGTCATTTAACAACTCTCCTGGTTTCTGTATCTCCTAGTTAATTATGGTTATTTAGTTTATGGCTACCAATGTGGTTTCATTTTGTGGTATTAAAAGTGGTATTAATTCAGTTGTTCAGTGTTAGTGGGTTTTCTTGACCTCCTTTTCTTGTACCTATTAAAATGAACTCTGTCGAAAACTCCACATCATTTTTTGGGGTTATTGCTTCCAATTTGTCGATGGAATAAAACTCAATTATATATGATACTAAAGTACATTATATGTAGTATACTTGTGCCCATTTTTTTATAAAGTTCTACTTTTCCTAGAAATTATGACGAATTGGACGAATTTTCAATTATTCTTGGTGTCAGAGGATATGATATTTATAGCCTTCTGAATTTAATATTTCCTGTTCGGTGACTCATGCCTTGTGGCACAATGAAGAAATTAATTTTGTTTGAAGTCTCTGTGCTTGTTAAAAATCGTTTCATCAGCGATTACGTCAATCGGCCTCCAGACCCACTTACGAAAAGTCCGATTTCAGTGAGAAGTGTAGGTCGTTTATAGCTAAATCTTTTCGGTATAGATTATCTAGAATAAAGAATAAAATAAATAGGTCGTGTGTCCCTCCAGTGGCAGCTCATGCGCAGTATGCATCTGTTCAGACTGCTTAGAGAAAGGATTTGGATTCATGTGGTTCTCCACGCAGCGAAGTTTTTCAGTTCGTATAATACTGTTACATGAGCCAGAGTCTATCAAACCAGTTGGGAGAAAAGGCCCACATATGTTATAACAAAGGGTTAAGTGAGTTTCTAAGTATTACTCAAATTACAGTACGTTCTGAAGTGTTTATATAAAATAGAAAATGAAATACGAACTGCTTTTTAAACATTTATTGTACAGGAATACAAAAAAGACATCGAATCCTAATGACTAAGAAAATGTTATTCACAGTCCTAGAGCTGTTACTCACGTAAGCGACTTCTTAATCTAAGGCTTCAAGAATTACAGAAACTGGTGCAGCTGTGAAGACACTTACACAGGTTCCCGGATACTTTTAATATTGAGATCTGATACATCACATAATATCGCACACACATGTATGTAACCGGTGAGGAAAATACCACAGAAGTGATTGACGGTGGACTGTTTGTGTACGTTGAACCAAGTCGATTAATACAGCGAGATCGAATATGCTATATTGCTATCTAATTGAAAAGTAATAATTTTACACCTATTTAGTGTATTATACTACGTAATTAATATATGTCCGATAAATAGGTATACTGACAAACAGGCAAGTAATATTCCAGCTGTGAGTTTCGTATTGTTCGGTTTTGTCGAAGACTGGTTCACACGATAGTTATTTGAAGCCAGTCAGAGCCTGCCAAGTGTCTGAATGCTTTGCTACTTTTTCGTAAATAACTGGAAAGTTTACGGTTTGTTATTTCTAAGTTTTTTCTAAGTTTTTTCTAGTTGGAAGAGATATCCGAAATTCACTTGTGACTTTGCGTATGTCCAGCGGATATGACCGCTAACATTTGAATAAAGTTTTCAGTAGTCAAGGAAATGACAAACCTGTCGAACATTTTATACTACGTACGGGGAGCAAATAACTATAGTGTGAAGCCAGCTGAAGACTATATGACCTTGACATGCTCGGTTTGCCTAATTACGTCACGGCAGGAGCTGCAGTAGCAACATGTCTCAACTTTTGGTTCATCAATAAACCTTTGACCTCGGTGTTCAACCATAGACAAATCTATGCACAGAGAATATGGTATAGTCTGTCGATTAACCTACAAAGAGTTGTTTGTGGGGACATCAAATTAACGTTTAATTTATTCTGCGCTTTGCAGCACTTAACCGACGATGGAAGGGAGATATTTTTTTTTTCTCAGGGAATTGAGAATTTGAGAATATCCTAAAACATTAAATTCGATGGAACGAAGTGATGTTGTGCGACACACCAAAACATATAACTGGATATCAATATGCGACGTTGCAAATACCTATGTAACACGCCATGAAGAAAGGCTTAAAAAAATACCGAAGAGGGGTCAGGCAAGGAATGAAATTGAGGACGCTCATCGATTCGAAAATTACACTTTCTGTAAAGTACATTAGCAAATAGACTTCTTTGAGACAGAGGCAGTCCAGGACACATGGAATATGACTAGAGGGCAGAGCCCAACCACATGATTCTAACTTCGTACCCAAATAGAAATTATCCTATACCTTAGATCTTACATAATCTGTACAATTCCATACGCACATTAAAACAATACAAATTTTACTCAATTAAGTCAACATGCAAGATGATGCTAGTGTCTGCAATCGTCGCAACATCACGCACATTGAGAGGATTGCTGATTGCGAGGGAGCGAAACGTCGCACGTGCTGAGTACAGACATGGGGTAAAATTCTAACGCGCAGCGACAAAACAAGCGAGATATGACTTCGGTGTAGCCCCAGATAAAAAAAAATAATAACAGATTGTTTTTTTTTTACCAAAAAGGCTATAACCGTATACTGGAGGTGCCTTTGTCCGCATTGGGAATGCATGAACAATATGTAGTTCAAATTTCTGCACTGAATCTCGCCAGTATAAATGCTATAAAAACTATAATACTGGAGTTAGTAAAGGAGTATATTGTAATACTCATGCTAGTGGTAAATTACTGAACAGCGATGGGTACAACAGTGAATTGAAAATTTTAGATTTCTAGGTATTCAGGTTACATGTATATGCTGCACGATGATGCGTGCTTCCACTATACAGGTCAATATTTTAATGTAAATTCCCTTTTTTTAGCTGAGATACTGTTAACCTAACTGCGTAAATTCTGTCACATTAAATTACGGTTAGCTAGCTCTTTACAAATAAAATAAGATGAAAAAAAGAGAATGGCAAGTTTTTAATTTGGATACGTGCGGTAAGCTGGAAGTCAGTAAGACTACATTAACCCTTTCACTACCGATTCATTTTCTTCAGCGAATTTGAAACTGATGGCATATATTATTTATTAGTCTAGGATGCTTAAAAATAGTTTTAAAATTCTCACGTCCATAGGCTAGCTTATAGGTTCTGGGATACATTGTCTCGTCGGCATTTTCTAATGGGATTTTATATCCCACTGTTTTTTTTTTTTAAGCTGTAAAATACATTCTCCCAACGGTAGTGAAAGGGTTAACGGCTTTCTGACGTCATCCTGCCGCTTTAAATTTTAACTCAAATTAGAAATAGAGTAATTACATTTTATGTTACCACAAACGCAGCACGAAACGGAGGCTACCTTCTATTAAAGAACTTTTAATTACCGTTGTGTCAATGCTACGGACGCTTCTCTTGAAGTAGGTATATCTTATACCGCAAAATTTAATTCCTTACCGGTAGGATGAAATTAATTTCGTATGAACAGTATTATGCACGTGATCATAAATGATCACGTGCCCAGTAAAGGGTTAACAGAGACAGGATCAAATTGCTGCCGCTTCTTCTTCTTCCTCATATCACGACACTCGCTTGTACAAACTGGTGATAAATCTCGATTAAAGAGAGCACAGACAGATAAAAATGAGCAATTAGTTAGAGCTAAGAATAATATTTACAAGTACGTAAGGAATCTGCCGTTGAAAGGCAAATCTACTGAGGAATAAAAATAAAGAAAAGACTAATTTTCTCTACGCTGGGAAATGCACAAGTGAAAATGGCATGTATGGCTTTACTGGCAACATATAGTATGCGCGTTCACATACTGGCACCAAAAAATGTGCCCACATATTGGTAACTTATACGTGTCCATACCATATGCTGGCGCCATATGCATCCACATAATGACACCTTATCATGTGGCCATATACTGGCACCAAAACGTGTGTTCACATACTGGCAACTTGTACGTGTCCATATGCTGGCACCATATGCATTCACATACTGACACCTTATCCTGTGTACACATACTGGTACCATATCATGTGTCCATATACTGGCACCATATCATGTGTCCACATACTGGCACCATATCATGTGTCCACATACTGGCAACATATGCATCCACATATTGGCAGCATATGTTGCCACATACTGGCAGCATATGTTGCCACATACTGGCAGCACATGTTGCCACATACTGGCAGCACATGTTGCCACATACTGGCAGCACATGTTGCCACATACTGGCAGCACCTGTTGCCACATACTGGCAGCACATGTTGCCACATACTGGCAGCACATGTTGCCACATACTGGCAGCACATGTTGCCACATACTGGCTGCACATGTTGCCACATACTGGCAGCACATGGTGCCACATACTGGCAGCACATGGTGCCACATACTGGCAGCATATGTTGCGACATACTGGCAGCATATGTGGCCACATATAGGTACAATATCATGTACCCACATACAGACATCATATCATGCGTTCATGCTTACATCATGCACATACTTCTAATATGACATGTTCACATACTAATAACACGGCAATCTTCCACGTACTGGCAACTTAACATGTGCGTGCATACTGGCAATACGACATGCCTCCACACACTGGAAATAAATGGTAGTGATGACAAATAGAAAAATAGTTATTTCACTTGTTGAATACCTATATACCTTATGTAACTCCTTAATTCTAATCACACTCCATAGATACAGATTAGATGAATCCCGGACTTCGTACAGCTTGGCTGTTAGACAAGTAGACGTTTGTACAGAAATCCAGGAACATTTGTACACCCAGTTTGGGACCAAAATTCAGACTTCGCACAACATTCCGACATTGAAGTTTATCTAACAGGGAAATTATCATTTTTTCTATGGAAAATTGCTTCGGATTTTTTCGAACCAAGCGAACTTCATTCAAACAGTGAACGAATTGCGTATGTGCGAAGTCCGGGATACCATTGTATAATTATTCAAAACTACACAGCTATGATATACGATTCTTGAGAACATACATGGACACCATCAAAGTTGGAGCTTCACGATTTAACTACATTGCAATGAAACTAATTTAGCTTCGAATCAGCAGATAATTGCAAGACGATGATGACATAGGTGAGTTATCAACGAATACTTGCGATTTTTCACTACTGTGTCACTTTACAGTTGCTCTAGTATTTTATATAAACATATGTCCGCTGAGTTATATTGTCGCGTGAGCTGCTTCAATACTAGGCGAAATGCTGCAGAATGAGGGCGGACTAATCTCAGAGTCTTGACATTCTCTGCGCACGTCTAAACCCGGATCATTAAATTGGAAATTTGTATTAAATGTAGCAAATTTAAGCTCAATCAGAAACAGTAAGTCGATTCGTTCATGCCACTGACGTAGAAATAGCGGGTTACACCTTTTACAGGTAAAATCAACATTGCCGGCAACACCAATAACACCAATGAGGGTAAAAACACGTCGTACACATGTGGTAAACCTCCAATCAGTAGATTGGATTCCTCTTACGCATGAGTGGGTTTACACGATAGTCTATTCAACGAATATTTTCAGCTCCTGGTGTCCCGGTGCGTGGCTGTGTCCTTTCCAAAAGCGCAAAAAACATCTTTGTCTGAGTTCAGACACACTCTTAATTTTAGGAGAAACCTGATACACTAGTTAGCAGACACGCGGGCTGCGTTAGCTAGAGCTCAACAACACATTCGGATGATCAGCTGGGAGAATTCGTTCATTTGACTGCCGTGTGAACCAGGCTTAAGAAAAGGTTATATCGCAGATCGTTAGCCTACTGAAGCTTCTTTAGTTACTCTCAGAATATATAATTTATGATTATCAGAAAGAAAAAAAATGTTAATGTCGGAATGTAACTAGAAATGGCATGCAGATGATCACCCCTGTGCGATGACGCGTAACACCAGGAGATTAAATAGAATTAAAATAGTTAATTAGCAATAGATATTTGCTAAGAAAACTGTAACTAGCAATGCTCAACAGCAAGAAAAACTGACCTACACAATCCCCGTGAGGCTCGAGTGTGAGGACTCGCGTGAGATCTGCAATGGTATTCGCCACACTTATGACGTCATAATGTTAAAAGAGTCATGCATCAACCTTTATAATTTGACAATTCTATGTATAAAACGAGTCAAAATTCCTGTGGATTCCCAAGTGGAGATATAAAATGAATCTCAGTCGTAAATGGCGTTTAGTAAGACAGACGTCATGCTGCGACGGTTGTATTGCGTCTTGAATAGACAACAATGGCCACTAATCTAATGCCTAATGGTAATATCCACTACGCCGTACCATTGAGATGCTCATAAGCATTCAGATGACAAAAAAAATTACTGAGACATGTACGGTTACGCAATTCAGTGACCTTCTTCGATAACCACAATAATTCATAATCCAGCACAAACTGCAGAGTCTGCAGCCATTTATGAATGCAATTACTGAGCGACGCCATGTACGCGGTAATTGAACATGTACTTTTTAACGGCAAGCTGTAGAAATTTGATGAAAGAGCTAACGACGCAGTTCCTAATGAATATTAATGAATAAGAGAGTTAGAAGGTGTGACTCTATAGAGCTGAGACGTCTTGAGTAAATGTTGATAATCTTTTGAATAAGCAAATATAGTGATATGATAGGGCAAGTTGTGAGGTATGAAAGTAGGACTCGAGCAAAGTAAGGTCATTGTAACAGAAAGAATGATTTGCGAGTATAGCTGAGTATTGAAATGAAGTATTAAATACGCGCAAGAATCTGGTATTATCAAACAAAATAACTATGAGAGCGAAATAACATTTAATATGAAGCCGATCTACGCACTTGCTCAAAAATACTCGTGTTGTGAGTGCAACGGATGCAATAGGGAAACTATTTAATACATTAATCTTTGGGAATATGCTGCAGATGGACTATTGTATCAGCTAATATATTCTACGATGTTTCATAACTTGTTCTCAGAGAGAAGTTGACGTTAGAAACAAATTCAACAAACAAAGTTTATGCAACAGACTTGCTTTATTCCAATAGCTCGCGCCAGAGCCCTTGTTCTCAAGAAAATCTCAGCGCACAATCCACTTCGCCGCTACATCTGCGCTGTGTATTAA
>LQNS02278125.1:2654282-2665670 GCA_001587735.2 Parhyale hawaiensis | reverse complement strand
TTGCTGGATTTCCTTTAGCAGCGTATTGGGCTTCCCGGTGTTGCAAATGCTTCATTTGGGTTGTATTACCTGTCCGTGGGAGCCCAAGCGTGAAGTTTTAATAATAATAATAATAACAACAAAGTTTAATTGCTTATATATTTCGGAATGGATTGCTGTTAAATCGTCAGCAGCAGCGGCTACAGTGGTGGACTGTTGTCTATATTTATTTTGTCTTCGTGTCGTCTATTAGGTAGGCATTATTTTTACTTTTCTTGTGCCATGAGGAGGAGTTGCTCTCCTCTTCAGGTCATTTCTTTCCTTTGCTACAACAGGTGGAAACAGCGAAGCATATTCGTACTTGCGCTAGGAAGTGCTGCCAAGCTACTTCTCTAAATGGATTCAGCCTGAATAAATCGTAAGACGTTAACTAGCTAAAGATAATGAAAGTTATAAAAGTTGACTAACAGCTAGGCACTACCAAAATGAATTACGAAAAATCTGATAGACGCAGTCAAACGATAAAATAGTAGGTGCGCGTTTGTCTGTGTGCAATTCTGTCTTGTGTGCATTTGTCTGTATGTATTTGTCGTGTGCGCTTCTGTCATGAAACCCCTGACGACATGGTCGCGTACCTGTACGCTGATACAGTGTGGTACTCGCAACCACAGCCACATACCCCCCTCAATTTGTGCTTAGCGTAGGCAGAGCGTGTGTTCTATAGTTCAAGAAAATAACATTTTTCAAGTGAATATGAGATGTTTTGAGCTCTAGGGGCACTAGTGTTAGGTTGGAAACTACGCAAGTTATAGCCGATTTTCAGCATTTTGGAGTATTAGGAGCACTAGAACTTAGTTTCCAACCTAATATTTTATGCATTGTATCGTGCACAGAAAAATGCTTCTGTTGAGCCGAAAACGAAAATAAGTGTAACACATTTACTGTCGATGTGCTACAGCACAATGTGTGGAAACAGTTGCACTTCCGGTATGGTGCAGGAGGCACATACCAGGACGTGCAGCAAGTCTTGAGTAGCTTGTAGTAGGATGTCTTATAGAACTGACAATGTCAGTGTGACTGTACGCATCTCGCGCTACATTATGAGGTAGTATTATACTTAGTACTTTGTTTCTATTTCCACTACAACGGAGATCTAACCAAGGGAGAAACTAGTGGTAGGAGTTCAAAATTTTACTAGTGCATCAGGGACACAATGTGTGTATCGCACCGAACTATTCCTGTGGTTTTACACAGGTTCGTGCGCCACTATAGGGCGCGAAGTACGTCTCCTTTCAAATTATCAGTGATTTTCGTCCCGGCTTCTCTGGCTCTAGGTCTCGGATTCTAAGTGGTCAGTGCGCTACTGACAGGGAAAAAAAAACGCAAGTTGTCCATCTCCAACCCTCGGGCACGGCTGAACGCTTTCGCTCAGCTACGCCGAGCAGGGAAAGGAAACGAACTACAAGAAGATAGAAGTCTAGCGGGAATAGGTCGGCCACCTCGATCAGCGGCCCACTTCCCGAAACAGAAGGGAAAGTATTGAGAGCCTACCTAACTTTACAAAATTAACCTCGTCAGCAGGAACTGCGGCAAGCTGCAATATCTCCTGCGGAGAAAGCACTAGGGACCCTTGAGGTTGAGAGGCCCAAATATAGGGAGAAACTAGGGGCATATACGGTAGTATGTTGATAGAAACGTGGAACCCACGCGCAAGGTGTTCCCTCACACTAACAGCAGGTCCAGAAAGCCTAGGATGAGCAGGTGAAACTAACATCGGTAGGAGTATTAAATCGGAAGGAAGAAAAGTTGACCAGAATGAAAGACATCCCGAAGGCCTTGCTGATGGCCAGGGTAACTTGCAGAGTTCCTCTGGAATCGCTACTCCACATAACATAGGATGGGTAAACCTAACTAACCTAACCCTATTACGTATGGTCCATGCTAGGCCTCCTGAGAGGTGGTGCTACATAACTATTCGTGAAGGATTGTTAACATTACTAAGTAACGTCATGAAGTTTAGAATGATTGCAATGGTTCTCCAGGGCGAAACAAAAGAAGCTCTACGAGGACACAAGACGAGCCATGTCCATTGGGTTAGGTGAGTTAGGTTTGGCTATATGTACTAGATTATGGGAAGCGACATCCTAAGAGGGACTCATAAGTTAGCATTAGTTAGGCCTTTAGGGCATCTATTCTTTACAGCTAAATTTGCTTTTCCCTTTTTCGTATCACGGGCCGGATGCCCAAACGCCTTGTATTTATGGCAACGTAAACTGTACAGTTCCTTGAAAAAGTACAGATACGAGGCTCAAATTTGGTCACTAATATTTTTCACAAAGTTATAATCCAAGTGGTTTGAACCTCCAGCAAATGCGTACCTAAATAACAGACAGACTTAGATATTAAATCGAAGACTAAATATGTAAAACTTCAGCCGTTACATTGCTCCACTAGTGCCTACAGCTGTACAGTTACAATGCTTGTTACTTTACAAGGCTTTTGAGCATCCGGCCTCAGGCGGTTACGTGCACTTTGGAGATGATTCCCTGCTGGCTCTCTCTTTGGTCGCTTACTGCGACCGAGCATCATGACTCTACACACGTGAGGTGGTGTGAGAAATGTCACTTGGATGACCTCGACTTCGTCCGAAGACCCACAAGGTAAGACTACTGATGATCTTTCAAGCTGTTTTTTTTCTTTTCTTTCCCTGTTTACTGTTTCCGCTTATAGGTTCATCGTTAGGTTTTAGATACGACGTATGATTTTTTCTTCGTCAGTTTCCTTTACAGTGGCTGCTGTGAGAAGGAAGGCTTACGCATATAATAATTGCCAAAAGATAGAAATGCCATCAATAATATCTATCATGAAATAGAAATAACATGCATAGCATTAGGTTTCTTCATATGTCTATGTCGAGCGCGCAGTGCCAAGCCTTTGGTGTCTCATAAAATAAAGGGAAGTGAAAGTTCAAAATAATACATTACAGTACGAGAACTTGTGACTTCACACAGTGAAAGGAAGCCAGGTCACGGTGTTCAAAGGTTGATCAATGGAGCGATATTTTTGCTCGGTGCTCTTGTGGGCGCTTCTTCTGCAAAGCCAAAGATGGCCGTGAAGTCGAGAGCTTCTGTGGTGACACTCGCGCAGAAAGTAGAGAGTGGATCTCGAAATCTCTGCTGCATCGATGGGGGAGGACGAAAATATATCATGAATGCCGTGGCTTGTTGCCGATAAAAAAAAGAAAATGAAACGGTCTTGGATTAGTTGATAGCGACTTGTGCACAGCTATTGAAACTCTTGCCTTGGAAAACTATCATCTCCCTGCGATCCATGGAGGACCATTCGGTTAAGGTTAGTGGAAACTCTATCTCTACCAAAACTTGTACTGAGTGTAAACGGCACAATGCTAAACTTCTAGCGCCGAGGGTTAACTGTATTAAATAATTGAACTAGGAGATACTTAAGCCATCTTAGCCCTCACAGTAGACACCTGAATACGTAGGGACATTTAGTATTTCTTGCTAGACATATTGAACTCGTCCACTGTCGGCCAGAGATTGACAACCATCACCTCATAGGTTTTCAGAAGTTATTTTCTGTGTACTAGTAGTGTTCGATTTACTCATTTCAATCGATATAATCTAATAGGATTTGTTTTAATTTGGTGGAACAGCACTCCTGAATTTTCGAGTCTCCACTTGGGATGGAGTCTTGAGCGGCGGTCGTAAGTCAAGTAAGCTTGAGAGGCCTCAAGCGTAATAAATTTGCGATTAATGTGATTAATGTCTGACACATGGTCCAAAAGGGCAAATTGAAACCTAAGTGAGAAAGTTTCGGATAAGTAAAATCATACAGCACATGAAGATTAGTTGACCACTTGACCAAACGGCCAATATCGATATTCGCTCGTTAGCCTCACTGTGCGATGCGACAGACATCTTTTTATATGTCGTTCCATTACACCGGCAGCAATGAAATGATGTAGCATTGGCAGTTATAAAGTGGAGTAGCACTGGTAGCCATGAAGTGATGTAGCATTGGCAGCCATGAAATGATGTAGCATTGGCAGCCATGAAATGATGTAGCGCTGACAGCCATGAAGTGATACAGCATTGACAGCTATGAAGTGATATAGCTTTGGCAACCATGAAATAATATAGCATCGGTAGCCATGAAGCGATGTAACGTAGGCGGCTTTGAAGTAGTGTAATATGCCTAGGCAGTCATGTGAAATGACATGGACAGCCACGATGTGCAACTTGAGATGGTTCCTGTAGTAAATGGTGGTATCAGCACCAAAGTTTCAGGATTTAAGATCATTTAAAAGCTCTCCTGGTATTTTCATCTCCTTGTTAATTATGATTTTTTAGTTTATGACTACCAATGTGGTTTCGCTTTGTGGTATTAAAAGTGGCTTTAATTCAGTTGTTCAGTGTTAATGGGTTTTCTAGACCTTCCTTTGTTGCACCTATTAAAATGAACTCTGCCGAAAGCTCCACATCAATTTCTGGGGTTATTATTAATGGCTTCCAATTTGTCGATGGAATAAAAATCAATTATATATGATACTAAAGTACATTATATGTAGTATATAGGTAGCCATTTTTTCTATAAAGTTTTACTGTTCCTAGAAATTATGACGAATTGAAAGAATTTTTAGTTATTCTTACTGTCAGAGGGTATGATATTTATAGCCTTCTGAATTTGATATTTCCTGTTCTGTGACGCATTTCTTACGGCACAATGAAGAAATTAATTTTGTTTGAAGTCTCTGTACTTATTAGAAATCGTTTTATCAACGATTATGTAAATCGACCTCCCGACCCACCTACGAAAAGTCCGATTTTAGTAAGAAGTTAAGACATGTTGTAGGTAGTTCATAACTAAAAATCTATTCGGTATAGATTATCTAGAATAAAATAAATGCGTTGTTTTTCCCTCTAGTGGCAGCTCATGTGCAGTATGCATCTGTTCAGATTGCTTAAGGAAAAGAGTTGGATTCATGTGTTTCTCCACGCAGTGAAGTTTTTCAGTTCGTATGATACTGTTACACGAGCCCAAGTCTATCAAACCAGTCCGGAGAAAAGGCCCCCCATGTGTTGTCATAGGAAAGGGTTAGTAGAGTTTCTAAGTATTGCTCAAATTACAGCACGTCATGAAGTGTTTATATAAAAAAGAAAATGAAATACAAACTGCTTTTTAAACATTTATTGTACAGGAATACAAAAAAGACATCGAATCCTAATGACTAAGAAAATGTTATTCACAGTCCTAGAGCTGTAACTCACATAAGCGACTTCTTAATCTAAGGCTTCAAGAATTACAGAAACTGGTGCAGCTGTGAAGACACTTACAGGTTCCCCGGATACTTTTAATATTGAGATCTGATACATCACATAATATCGCACACTCATGTCTGTAACCGGCGAGGAAAACACCACAGAAGTGACTGACGGTGGACTGTTTGTGTACGTTGAACCAAGTCGGTAAATACAGCGAGATCGAATATGTTATATTGCTACCTAAATGAAGAATAATAGTTTTACACCCATTTAGTGTATTATAGTACGTAATTAATATATGTCCGGTAAAAAGGTATACTGACAGATAGGCAAGTAATATTTAATTGAGTGATTGATAGAAGGGAACTTCCAACCACTGAAGGCTTTCCAGCTGTGAGTTTCGTATTGTTCGGTTGTGTCGAAGACGGGTTCACACGATAGTTATTTGACGCCGTCAGAGCCTGCCAAGGGTTTGAATGCTTTGTTACTTCTTCGTAAATAACTGGAAAGTGTACGGTTTGTTCTTTCTAAGTTTCTATGAGTTCAAAGAGATATCCAAAATTCACTTGTGACTTTGCTTATGTCCAGCGGATATGACCGCTAACAATTTAATAAAGTTTTCAGTAGTCAAGGAAATGACAAACCTGTCGAACACTTGTAACTACTACGGGGAACAAGTAACTATAGTGTGAAGCCAGCTTATAGACTATATGACCTTGATATGCTCGGTTTGCCTAATTACGTCACAGCAGCAGCAACATGTCACAACTTCGCTGGTTTATCAATAAATCTTTGACCTCGGTGTTCAACCATAGACAAATCTATGTATATAGAATATGGTATAGTCTGTGGATTAACCTCCAAAGAGTTGTTTGTGGGGACCTCAAGTTAACATTTAATTTATTCTGCGCTTTGCAGCACTTATCCGACGATGGAAAGGAGACATTTTTTTTCTCAGGAAATTGAGAATTTCAGAATATCCTAAAACGTTAAATTCGATGGAACGAAGTGATGTTGTGAGACACACAAAGACATATAACTGGAGAACAATATGCGGCGTTGCAAGTACCTAAGTAAAACGCCATGAAGAAAGGCTTAAAAAAATACCGAAGAGGGGTCAGGCAAGGAATGAAATTGAGGACGCTCATCGATTCCAAATTACACTCTCTGTAAAGTACATTAGCAAATAGACTTCTTTGAGACTGAGGCAGTCCAGGACACATGGAATATGACTAGAGGGCAGAGCCCAACCACATGATTCTAACTTCGTACCCAAATAGAAATTATCCTATACCTTAGATCATACATAATCTGTACAACTCCCTACGCACATTAAAACTATACAAATTTGAGTAAACTGAGTGAACATGCAAGATGATGCTAATGTCTGCAATCGTCGCGACATGACGCACATTGAGAGGATTGCTGATTGCGAGGGAGCGAAACTTCGCTGAGTACAGACATGGGGTAAAATTCTAACGCGCAGCGACAAAACAATGCGAGATATGACCTCTGTGTAGGGCCAGATAGAAAATAACCGAGATTGTTGTTTACCAAATACGGCCCATAACCGAACACTGGAGGTGCCTTTGTCCGCATATGGGATGTATGAACAATATGTAGTTCAAATTTCTGCCCTGTATCTCGCCAGTATAAATGCCATAAAAACTATAATACTGGAGTTAGCAAAGGAGTATATTGTAATACTCACGCTAGTGGTAAATTACTGAACAGCAATGGGTACAACAGTGAATTGGAAATTTTAGATTTCCAGGTATTCAGGTTACATGTATATGCTGCACGATGATGCATGCTTCCACTATACAGGTCAATATTTTAATGAAAATTCCTTTTTTTTTTAGCTGAGATACTGTTGACCTAATTGCGTAAATTCTGTCACATTAAATTACGGCTAGCTAACGCTTTACAAATAAAATAAAATAAAAAAGAATAGCAAGTTTTTAATTTGGATACGTGCGGTAAGCTGAAAGTCAGTAAGACTACCTTAACCCTTTCACTACCGATTCATTTTCTTCAACGAATTTGAAACTGATGGCATATGTTATTTATTAGTCTAGGATACTTTAAAATAGTTTAAAAATTCCCACGTCCATAGGCTAGCTTATAGGTTCTGGGATTCATTGTCCCATCGGCATTTTCTAATGGGATTTTATATCCCACTGTTTTTTTTTAAGCTGTAAAATACATTCTCCCAACGGTAGTGAAAGGGTTAACGGCTTTCTGACGTCATCCTGCCGCTTTAAATTTTAACTCAAATTAGAAATAGAGTAATTAAATTTTATGTTACCACAAACGCAGCACTAAACGTTGGCTACTTTCTATTAAAGAACTTTTAATTACCGTTGTGTCAATGCTACGGACGCTTCTCTTGAAGTAGGTATATCTTATACTGCAAAATTTAATCCCTTACCTGTCTGTTGAAAATACTTTCGTATGAACAGTATTATGCACGTGATCATAAATGATCACGTGCTCAGTAAAGGGTTAACAGAGACAGGACCAAATTGCTGCTGCTGCTTCTTCTCCCTCATATCACGACACTCGCTTGTACAAACTGGTGATAAATCCCGATCAAAGAGAGCACAGACAGATAAAAATGAGCAATTAGTTAGAGCTAAGAATAATATTTACAAGTACGTAAGGAATCTGCCCCTTGAAAGGCAAATCTGCTGACGAATAAAAATAAAGAAAAGACTAATTTCCTCTACACTGGGAAATGCACAAGTAACAATGGCATGTATGGCCTTGCTGGCAACATATAGTATGCGCGTTCACATACTGGTACCAAAAAATGTGCGTGCTCACATACTGGCAACATATACGTGTCCATATACTGGCACCATATCATGTGTCCGCATACTGGCACCATATCATGTGTCCGCATACTGGCACCATATCATGCATCCGTATACTGGCACCATATCATGCATCCGCATACTGGCACCATATCATGCATCCGCATACTGGCACCATATCATGTATCCGCATACTGGCACCATATCATGTGTCCGCATACTGGCACCATACCATGCATCCGCATACTGGCACCATATCATGCGTCCTCATACTGGCACCATATCATGCGTCCGCATACTGGCACCATATCATGCGTCCGCATACTGGCACCATATCATGCGTCCGCATACTGGCACCATATCATGCGTCCGTATACTTGCACCATATCTACGTTCACATACTGGCACCATATCATGCGTCCGCATACTGGCACCATATCATGCGTCCGCATACTGGCACCATATCATGTGTCCGCATACTGGCATCATATCATGCGTCCACATACTGGCACGATATCATGCGTCCGCATACTGGCACCATATACGTGTCCATATACTGGCACCATATCATGTGTCCACATACTGGCAACATATGTGGCCACATATAGGTACAATATCATGTATCCTCATACAGACATCATATCATGCGTTCATGCTTACATCATGCACATACTTCTAATATGACATGTCCACATACTGATAACACGACAGTCTTCCACGTACTAGCAACTTGACATGTGCGTACATACTGGTAATACGACATGCCTCCACACACTGGAAATAAATGGTAGTGATGGCAAATAGAAAAATAGTTATTTCACTTGTTGAATACCTAGATACTTTATCTAACTCCTTAATTCTAATCACACTCCATAGATACAGATTAGATGGATCCCGGACTTCGTACAGCTTGGCTGTCAGACAAGCAGACGTTCGTACAGAAATCCAGCAACATTTTACTCACAGTTTGGGACCAAAATTCGGACTTCGCACAACATTCAGACAGCGAAGTTTATCTAACAGGGCAAATTATCATTTCTTCTAATGGAAAATTGCTTCAGATTTTTTCGAACCAAGCGAACTTCGTCCAAACTGTCTGAACAAATTACGTATGTACGAAGTCCGGGATGCCATTGTATAATTATTCAAAACTACACAGCAATAATATACGATTCTTGAGAACATACATGGACACCATCAAAGTTGGAGCTTCACGATTTAGCTATATTGCAATGAAACTAATTTAGCTTCGAATCAGCAGAAAATTGCAAGACGAGGATGACATAGGTGAGTTATCCACTAATACTAACGATTTTTTCACTACTGTGTCACTTTACAATTGCTCTAGTATTTTATATGAACATATTTCTGCTGAGTTATATTGTCACGTGAGCTGCTTCAATACTAGGCGAAATGCTGCAGAATGAGGGCGGACTAATCTCCGAGTCTTGACATACTCTGCGCATGTCCAAACCCGGATCGTTAAATCGGAAATTTGTATTAAATGTAGCAAATTTAAGCTCAATTAGAAACAGTTAGTCGACTCGTTCAGGCCACTACCGTAGAAATAGCGCGTTACACCTTTTACAGGTAAAATGAACATTGCCGGCAACACCAATAACACCAATGAGAGTAAAAACACGTCGTACACATGTGATACACCTCCTATCAGTAGAATGGATTCCACTTACGCTTGAGTGGGTTTATACGATAGTCTATTGAACGAATTTTTTCAGCTCCTGGTGTCCAGATGCGTGGCTATGTCCTTTCCAAAAGCGCAAAAAAGTGAAAAAACATCTTTGTCTGAGTTCAGACACACTCTGAATTTTAGGAGAAACCTGATTCTCTAGTTAGCAGACACGCGGCTGCGTTAGCTAGAGCTCAACAACACATTCGGATGATCAGCTGGGAGAATTCGTTCATTTGACTGTCGTGTGAACCAGGCTTAAGAAAAGGTTATATCGCAGATCGTTAGCCTACTGAAGCTTCTTTAGTTACTCTCAGAATATATAATTTATGATTTTCGGAAAGGAAAAAAAATGTTAATGTCGGAATATAACTAGAAATGGCATGCAGATAATCACCCCTGTGCGATGACGCGTAACACCAGGAGATTAAATAGAATTAAAATAGTTAATTAGCAATAGATATTTGCTAAGAAAACTGTAACTAGCAATGCTCAACAGCAAGAAAACTGACCTACACAATCCCCGTGAGGCTCGAGTGTGAGGACACACGTGAGGTTCGACATCTGCAATGGTATTCGCCACACTTATGACGTCATAATATTGGAAGAGACATGCATCAACCTTTATAATTTGACAATTCTATGTATAAAACGAGTCAAAATTCCTGTGGATTCCCAATTGGAGAGATAAAATGAATCTCAGTCGTAAATGGCGCTTAGGAAGACAGACGTCATGTTGCGACGGTTGTATTGCGTCTTGAAAAGACAACAATGGCCACTAATGTAATGCCTAATGGTAATATCCAATACGACGCACCATTGAGATGCTGATAAGCATTGAGATGACTAAAAAAGTACTAAGACATGTACGGTAACGCAGTTCAGTGAATTTATTCAATAATCACAATAATTCATAATCCAGCACAAACTGCAGAACCTGCAGCCATTTATGAATGCAATTAACTAGCGACGCCATGTACACCGTAATTGAACATGTACTTTTTAACGGCAAGCTGTAGAAATTTGATGAAAGAGCTAACGATGCAGTTCCTTATGAATATTAATGAATAAGAGAGTTAGAAGCTGTGACTCTATAGAGCTGAGAAGTCTTGAGTAAATGTTGATAATCTTTTGAATAAGAAAATATAGTGATATGATAGGGCAAGTTGTGGGGTATGAAAGTAGGACTCGAGCAAAGTAAGGTCATTGTAACAGAAAGAATGATTTGCGAGTATTGTTGAGTATTGAAATGAACTATTAAATACGCGCAAAAATCTGGTATTATCAAATAAAGTAACTATGAGAGCGAAATAACATTTAATATGAAGCCGTTCTACGCACTTGCTCAAAAATACTCGTGTTGTGAGTGCAACGGATGCAATAGGGAAACTATTTAATACATTAATCTTTGGGAATATGCTGCAGATGGACTATTGTATCAGTTAATATATTCTACGATATTTCATAACTTGTTCTCTGAGAGAAGTTGACGTTAGAAACAAATTCAACAAACAAAGTTTATGCAACAGACTTGCTTTATTCCAATAGCTCGCGCCAGAGCCCTTGTTCTCAAGAAAATCTCAGCGCACAATCCACTTCGCCGCTACATCTGCGCTGTGTATTA
>LQNS02278125.1:2612102-2624071 GCA_001587735.2 Parhyale hawaiensis | reverse complement strand
ATCCCTTTTAAATTGTCTATGTAGTCTCGTATTACTACCATGGCATTTTGCTGAATAGCCACAATAACACAGGACAATAACTGCACAAAAGTAACACAGTTCGGTTGCTTTTGTTCTTTTTTCTATTAACAGGAATTCCGGTGCCCTAGTTCTATATCCAGGAAATAATTCCATTTGCAACATTAATTAACCTGGTGACCAACTCGCATTATCAGTATAATTATTTTCATGCAGCCTAATTAAAAGATCGCGTAAATATTTACGTAGCCTGACCAAGCCAGCAACGTGGGAATTACAAAATTATACAAGTAGTGGGAAATATTCCTGACGGGCTGGTTAAGAAGCTTATACGAATACATACGATGACAGTCCGTGGAGCTGTGAGTTTACAAACTTGTGCACAAGATTTGGAACACGGCTGGTCAGTTGGTCGTAATGTAAACAGCTACTGCTTACACCCGAACGTATTTTCATGTGGCGAGATAGTATGATGCAATTATTGTACATTCAATCGCTTATCGGAGTACTCGAAAGATTTTAATTAATTTAAGTAATAAAAAATGTTGTACGTCGAGCTCAGTTCATGTCATAACATTTTTAGTAGCGGTAAATGTAACAGGTTGTAGATGGTGAAGATGAATTATGTTGCACGGAGTCTAAACACATGATGCAGATAATGAACACAGAATATTTTCAACGCAATAACCAAAGGGATTATATCGAGATAGACACAGCGTTACATTTACGCTGTACCCTTGTACAAATAATTATAACAACAAAAAAGATAATGTATTAAAATTTTTGCCACTGTTTTACACATTTGTGGCCCAAGAAGCGACGTTATCGCAACGAAACATGATATTTAATTCAGGGATGAAATAGTTAAAGGCATCCCTGGACAGCAGCAACTATCGAGCTTCAGCCGCAGACCTATGAACTTCCCTGCATCTTATCCTTGTCATGCTTCCCATACCTTCTTCTGAACTTTTGCATTCAGAAGGACAGAAATTTGTGACTATTATTAGACACATCCAAAGTGTATCGTAATCTAAAAAATCTCATATTTACAGTTAGGTTCCTAGTGTATTGTTTATCAGAACCCCTGCAAATTGCATATTTATTTTTGAAGCTGTAGGCTAAGAACAAGTGTCGGGCTTTCAACTCTCATTAACTATATAGATGCCTGACCTGAGCACATTGCTTGAGTGAAACGCAACATTTGACATTTTACCATGCGATATGAAAGGAGAGCGAACAGTCATACTGTTATCATAATGAGTGCTCATCTTCCGGATGATGAGTGGCCGACGGACAATCGTCTCTCAGAAGTGTTTATTATTATCTCAGTCTCCAAATACATTGTGAAACTAGAACATCTCGGTGGCGTAAGACCATCACCCGCGGTAGGGGGAAACTTCAAAGCAGTCATTTTTGATTACGAGGTTAGAGCACAGCCACATTCCTTCCCAGAGATTAGCTCTTCAATAATAACATAGGAACAAAATAGAACTCGACGATCTGCCGTGGTGGAGGTAAATTCAACACGGTCAATTTTACTGGCCAGCTAGGCTTAGTTTTTTGGCATGGGTCACATTTAGGTCAACCCACGAACTCCCTACAAGAAATTATGAACATTGCTCAACTCCTTCGACCACTTTTTGGGTGGACATATATCTATACACTTAGAACGGATGCAATAGCTTAAGAACAAAATTCATCATATCTCATTTTAGTGCAATCAAATTTTCCTGAAACTTTCAGGAAGATCGTGACATCTTATGGCAACCCTGTTGAGCTTGTTGACATTTTGCTGTGTCTCCTGATTGACAACTCTTTGCATTTTTTCTTTCATGTTGAGGTGAACGACAATGGCAGCAATATTTGTGACTGGGCCTAATCACTAGGTTGCACTTTGGCTACTTTGTTTGTACTTGTGAGCTTGTAAGCGTATTTTGTGAACCCATTGTGTTCTTAATAAAAGTTATTTATTTATTTTATTTACTTAATAATAATAGCTTCTTGTATATTCTGCTAAAATGGGACGTGGAAAAGCGCTAACTAACGAAGAAAAATAAATTATCAATAAAGAAACTGCTAAAGGCACCTCTCCTGATATTATTGCCTGAAACATAGGAAGCCATACTGACACAGTGACAAGATTCTTGAAGGATCCTTCACCACAGAAAAAACGATCAGATGCTGGGCATTCAAGGACTGTTACTGATAGAGACATGAGAAATGTGGTTCATCAGCTACGTAAGAGATTCGGGCAAACAAGTAAATCAATTTTTACTGCTGCTGGGCTTCCTGAAGTGCCTAAAACGACAAGAAATTACATCCTTCGCTCCATTGCTTCTGTCAAATCCCTCTGAAATTGCTTCCTCTGACCTTATGACATAAAATTTTGAGGATGGAAAGGGCAAAAAAATACACGAATATCAACATGCATCATGTTCGTTTCACTGACGAAACCCTGGCAACCCTTAATGGACGTGATGGTTGAATGGAGTAAGGGTTGGGTGCTACCTGGAGTTGAGTGTCATCAACGCGTAAAACGTCAACAACAGGGAGGTGGTGTTATGATATGAGCAGGTATCATAGGGGATCGACTTGTAGGTCCGGTCTGAGTACTTGATGGCGTGGAAATTACATTTGGATCATATTGTGACATGTTAAAGGACGCCTTGGTCCCATGGCTGGATGACATACCCCTTTCGTTGCTACGAAACTTGATTTTCATACATGTTAAAAAAATGCGCTTTCTCACTCTGCCCGTACTACCACAGCATTTCTGGACTCTTTGGGGTTCCATGGAGAGAAACTGATGGTTTGGACACCGTGCTCACCTGATCTAAACCCAACTGAAAACTTCTGGGCCCTTCTGAAATGGGAAATTTACGCAGATGGAAGGCAGCACAACTCAAAATCTGTCTTGTGGGATGATGTTGCTGCACCAAGTGTAGTTCCACCTTCTGCAATAAAGAAACTAACTGGCTGCATGGATTCAAGGATTCTTGAAGTTATTAAACGTCATGGGAGTCATGTTGGCAAATAAGACGTTTTTCAGTCATTGTAAAAGTTTGATTGATTTCTTGCTTGATACATATTTTTCCCATTTCTGTTGTTTATTTTTGCTCCTTTGGTGATATAATACTGCGAATATTTTGTTTCTTTTTATTCAGAGAGCAATTAAGTTAGTGAAATTAGTAAAATTGACAAACAAAACATAATTTTTCTAGAACCAGCACGATACAGACACTATAAGCATCATAAGTTTAACTTTATATGAAATTTTCACTGAAATTTATAGCCAAATAGTCGAGATGCGGCCAGTTCTGCGATAAAGTTATTATTTCCGTTCTAAGTGTATATATTTACAAATATGTATACTTAAATCTTCAACGAAAACATTATCATCTCTTTCACTTTATTCGCGAGTGAAAATAAGTGTCGATAGAGCTAGTTCTTTTATATAAATACCGTAATTATTTTGTAATCATTATTTTTTGAAGAGCTTTGTTGGTACTCCAGTTGTCCTACTTGTGCGTTCGTTATTCGAGTTTTTTTTTTGTAACTTTCGCTAGGTTATAGGCATGTTCCAAGCTAATGAAAATGAGCTCAACAGCTAGTGCGCTAGTTACGTTATTAGCACGCACCAGCGGCTGCTCATTATGTTATTAACGCATCAAAGAGGCGCTAGTTACACAAACAGGGCTCAGAAATTCCCAGAACTTTTGCGGCGCGCTCTCCAATTTTGGAATAGTTTAATGAAAGCGACTTTTCTTTTTAAAAGTTCGGAGAAAAAGAAAGCAAAGGTCTCCATTGAAACTTTAAAATGGACTCTCGTTTTTATAGGCAACTCTTCGTCGAATTAATGGAAAACAATCTGGCAAATTGTTGAAGATTTTGTCAGTGCAGTCATTCTAATTAAGAACTTGGCTGGACCTCAAACTCTGACAATTAGAATTAGTTTTTAAGAAAAGACTTTTTAGCAGCGAGGGAAGTAAAAATTCCAAAAGTCCCCTTAATCTCATGTGGAGATTGTGATGAGTTGCAAAATTTGCACAGAGGCCGAGAAGGCGTTACTTTCAAAGCTTAACTTTTGGAAAGTAAAGGCTTAGTTCCGCTCACTGAAACGTAGGAATGGGAGAGTCCAGTTCTGTACGGAGAGATAGAGGGAGGTGAAGGCATGGTTCCTCTAACTGAAACGTAGGAATGGGAGAGTCCGGTTCTGTGCGGAGAGATAGAGGGAGGTGAAGGCATGGTTCCGCTCACTGAAACGTAGGAATGGGAGAGTCCGGTTCTGTGCAGAGAGATAGAGGGAGGTGAAGGCATGGTTCCGCTCACTGAAACGTAGGAATGGAAGAGTCCGGTTCTGTGCGGAGAGATAGAGGGAGGTGAAGGCATGGTTCCACTCACTGAAACGTAGGAATGGGAGAGTCCGGTTCTGTGCAGAGAGATAGTGGGAGGTGAAGGCATGATTCCACTCACTGAAACGTAAAAATGGGAGAGTCCGGTTCTGTGCGGAGAGATAGAGGGAGGTGAAGGCACGGTTCCATTCACTGAAACGTAGGAATGGGAGAGTCCGGTTCTGTGCGGAGAGATATAGAAAAGTAAAGGCACGGTCTCCTTCGCCGAGCGATTCTAGCAACCAATTTATTTAGTTGAGAATTTCGGTTTCAGGTAACCTAAATTTTGGTAGGGCGTGCCAAAAGCATTTTTTGTTGCAACATGCAACATATGCTTAGTTACTAGAACGAATTTTAGATTCACCTGGTATATAATTTTATCAAATGTAGATAATGGTACCTATAAGTTTCACTATAAATAACTACCACCAATTATCATTCATCAAATATGAAATTTTAATATGTAAACGACTGTAGTCTCATTTTACTGATGCACAGCACGCACGCTCAGTAACAAGATCATTAAAACACTTACGGGGGAAATGGTACGTGATTACGCGTTACACATAGATACAAACAATGACACTGTTTATGTAACTTTAGCGTTACATTTTATTTAAAAATAAATTTAATAATAGCCCTAACCTTCAAAAGCATATTCTGAGTTCTTTCCGGCAGTTTGTGTCCCATAGAGGAAGAGCTTCAAGGTTTGCATTCGCCTCGCAGGTCAGAAACTGAATGGCGTATGGAACAGATGCAGAACACACGTAGCGCTCGGGACCATCTGTTATATAGACATCAATACACCAAAGCGCCCAGCCAATCCATGCATGACCACACCAACTCCAGAGAACTTGGGTGGCCCACAAATGAAGTTATTCTTCCTATTACGGCAGTGGCGACGCGCAGACCACCCAGGCTTCGCGCGAGTCCTTTTTTCCCTGGGCATCGCTGAGGTAGACACACGGCCGTCTTACTGGACCCTAAGCGTGCCAAACCTTCCAGTGCTTCCATGGGTATATGGATGCCTAGTGTTCCTTGAGGGTTTCTTGCTCAGTACGCAGAAATAGCCCGGGCTAATTGTTGCATTATATATAAGAGACTGCATGGAGCTGTACTGGAGCACGTAAGTAGCGGTCCTTTGAAAAGAGAGAGAATATTTCCTGGAATGATTGCGACTTTTATTAGTTCAAAATATCATGGAGCATCTTGTTATGAGATGTAAATTATAGAATAAAAGTCTTGCGTAGAAGTTTATTATTGTTATTATGGATCAAGCTTAAGACATTGAAACTCTTAAAACAAAAAAGAAAGATATAAATAACATAGCTAGCTTTTCTAATAGTAAATAATGCATTGGCCGAGGCGCAGAGGTTAATAATGAGATAAAGAAAAAACATTTTAAAAGTAGATGAAGCGTTATTAGCCTTCTCATAATCTGTGAGATTAATAGTAATGCGTATGTCTGTGCCTTCAGTTTACTGGCCATATTATGCACAATACAGCGAGCTGTAGCCAAGCCAAAATAGACGTCGAAAATATTAATTAAATACACAGAAGCAATACCAATTTAAGCCCTTACTCTGCCACGAAACCTAACTGAAGCCAATCTAGGAGGTAAAACTACCGCACCACGCAACGTGAAAAGGGAATTCCTAGTGTCGATAAGTTTTAGTAGAACCAGAAATGGTATAAGAGCGAACAAAATAATTCATGCAGTGGGAAAAATCCAAGTAGAGTAAGATATCAAATCGATGTGGACTAAGTAAAACATCAGACCAACGCAAAGTAGGACATTAAATTAACGGGGAGTTAGACATCGAATCAATACGGAGTAAGACATTGGATAAATGCAGACTGTATAGTCCGATTTTGTCCGGAAGACTTTCAGCAGGTGAACACAAGAAGAAAAGGTCGGGAATGTGGTGGTTTATCACACACACACAACCAACAGTCCCGGCAGGTGTGTGGTGCGGTCGTCCGAGTGCGTAAGGCATGGGCCACCCTGGATGCTGGCGTCTCTATAGAGTCATCATCAGTTGGCCGTCGTAATGACGTAATTAATACGACAAGCACCACCCGTGCGCCGCAGGTTTGGATCTCAAGGCTAACAGGTCCAGGTTTGGTGGCGTGGTGGTGAAGGGAGCGATGGTGAGGAGCTGCCCAAGAGATGTTCTACAGTGAAAGTGAAGGAACTAGGGGCAGTTGAACAAATTTAGATTAACTATCAATATTATCATATTGCTGGTCTTACCACCGCACCCATGCCATACGACGTGATCCAGGCAGTGACACTCACTTCATTATGTCGCATCAGAATATGAATGTTTTATCTCAGCATTCCTGCCGGTAAGTCTCAGTTGGCCAAGTCCACTACTACTGCCGGAAAAAAGGCGCAATGAATATTTAAGAGACGAAACATAAAGAGGTTAAGATAGAAGAAAGAGACACATTTGCGAAGGGTACCTGCCGTGGCGTCCCATTGGGAGGGTTCGCTTGCCACCATTCGGGGGCCACCTCGCGGAACAGAAGGGGAAGCATTGAGATTCTACCTAAGCTAATAAACTAACCTCTTCAGTACAATCTGTGGACAGTTGCAACATCAAAAGCGGAGAAGGCACTCGGGCGGCCTCGTAGGAAGTGAGGCCAATATATATTCTGACAGGGATATAGGGCCCGCTAGAACATACCTCTGAGGCCACAGATGTAGAAGATGATTTAGATGATGACTTAGATGATGAGTAAGTTGATGACTTAGATGATGATCTGAACAAAATCGCCGAACCCAAAGGAGTGAGACCCTGCATTCATGTTGTATACAGTACTAGTCCAGCTGCCGTTGCATATATTACGTGTTCATGAAGGAATGAGCTGGAATACGACGTGGAATGAAGGCATGAATATCTAGACTGGAGAAATTAGTACATACAGTATGTGCTGCCCTCTTGAAATAGGCCAAAAAACGACACGAGTATATCGATGCATGCTCACGTTTGTGTTTTAGAATTATACGCTGTCAGCAGCATATACATAACTGTTGTACATAAGTGAGTGGCGACAGCAGCATATACATAACTGTTGTACATAAGTGAGTGGCGACAGCAGCATATACATAACTGTTGTACATAAGTGAGTGGCGGCAGAGGGCAAATATCGTCACAGCTCCGCGTATTGCAATAGTTTTAAGACTGTAGTCATTGGCTTAAAATATATCTCATCACACCTTCTACTTCAAAATGCTGAGCGAGAAGAAGGGAACCACATTAATTGTATTGCAGTGCCAGATACAACCGTAGCTCAAGTACACCTAACTAAAGCCTTCTTTAATTAATTAACTAAACTACTTTACTCGCGACACAACATGAGCTTCGGGTCCGAACTCATATTGGGAGAGTTACCCGAAAAGCTTTTGTGTTTACGCTGAAGCTTCGCTTCAATATCCGCTGGGATATTCGCAAAATATCCATGAGGATATTATAAGGCAGCTAACCGCGCAACTATCAGCACAATAGCATCATTATAGGAAGCCTTATCGGCGCCGGTGCTGTGGTCAGTGGAGGCGCAGATGTCTATGGCTCGTAGGGAACAAACAGGTGGCTCATAGGGTCGGCACCAAATGGCTCATATGGTAGGGAGCAGCGATCTTCCCTGAGATAACGTACACGCAACCGCTGGCTCCTGTGTGTACGTGTCGCTTGTCACACATACATACACACACTCGTGCTCTTGACCGTGAAATTCTCAACGAAGTCTCGCTTTTGAATGAAAAATTTAGCCGTGGAACCTTGGATCGCTGGCAACAGCAGGTTGAGAGGGAAATTGAAGCGTAGATTCAGTACAGGTGAGAAATTGAAAGTTCCGCATCAGAGAGGAAAAAATTTCGTACTCTGGATTTTAGCTAAACGAACTGTGTTGTGAAAAAATCTTCAGCGTAGACTTTATCAAAACAAATGTTAGTATATAAAAAATTAAAACTATGAAAGAGCTTAGTGCGATATAATCATACTGAGCTTGTTGGATAATATTCATATTCTGTCGTAGAAAAAAAAAGCAAGGGCTAGCGTGTTTCATTTGAGGTAAGCTCTGCATACCCTGGCAGTGCGTGCCATATATTTAAATATAAACATCTGTCTCGAGTTCTTGGTAGCACGATTTACAAAATAAAGTCCAAGCTAAGCTACCAAACTCACGAACTGGGTTCGATTCCATGCCCTCTCAGTCGCACTACCACCAGACCTGCACACCGCTCCTACAACAAAGCACACGCCTTGATTTCAATACGCTCCGCATTGACGCTGTACAGTTTCGTGGGCCGTCAGAATTTCCCTACGTGAAACATACGTGTTTATTTTTATGCATTACGCCCATGATATGAAAGCGTACCGCCGGGTACGGGACCCAGCATCTACCAGCAACAGGAGGTACCGGCCGGAACCCCCGCATCGGCCAGGTGTACCATGCCCAGCAAGGGTGGCAGACGACACCCCCCAGTCGCATGGTATTGTTGTGGTCCCGACAACGGCCGCTGGACAGCAGCATGTGGCGGCCGTGGGTGCGGTGTGGTGGGCACCACAGACCACACCGGCTACCTCCGCTTTCTTTTTTATTCAGTAACTGATAATTAACTGACCAGCGGTGCAGACCAGCGTTACTACTAGCAGATGCCCGAGTTCACTTTGCCTCTCTACCAATAGTTTTATCATTAAAATTAGGATACAAACAGTCTAACACGGAATTCCGCACTTCACAGTTGTCTGTAACAGACAGCCGTCTCCCTCGACGGACTCATAAGAAATAATTTTACTTTTTAAGGAGCTCATTTACGTACTACATTCTAAAAATAAAATTACCCTAATTGTTAGAAAGCGACTGAAGCGGCTGACAGAGGAAACACACAGGCTCTTTGGAGCATTGAATGTAGAATTCTGGAGACATCGACTGGTAGCGAAAAACTAAATGATACTCTATTCATCATTGCAGCTGCTTCAGAAATAATAACTGTGGAGTTAAAGCTGGACATATTATTAATTACTAAGCCCATCAATGCTAGTTAGTATCATTTTTAGCTACATAAAACTACAAACGTCATACTCTTACTCAGCCTAGCAGTGCTAGTATCGTTTATATTAAAGAGAACCACTATGATATATTCCTAAACAGCTCAATATTGCTTCGTATGAGTAAAATAAAACGTTTTAGTTCAACTTGCACAAACAAATTACTCTATCAGGCTGTTCGATCCCGTTGAACCAAACAACAAACTATTCCTTTGGAGACATAAAATTTGTCTTAAAAAAAGCTAAGAATACGAGTATAAATACCCTAAATATTCCTCTTTTACCGACAAGTTTCCACAGAGATGCTTTCAAGCCCGGAAAGAAATAGAGCGGCAAGTAATCAGTCGCTGGCATCGAGTTTCTTCCCGCACAAGTTGATCAGGAGGGCCAGAAAGAAGCCAGCAGGGGCCATCCACTTGATTGCATGCGCCACAACTTCGTGACCACAAACTTCAGCACACGTGGCGGGACTTCATTTATGGTAACGGCAACATAGGGAAACAGGAACCCTCATCAAGAGAAACGTTTTGGTTCGGCCGTAGCTGGCCAACTTAAACGCTGCATGCATGTAACAAGCAGGCTTTTGGTTGCCTACACATGACGCATCATTCCATAGAAGGAATCATACTACCCCAAACACAAGAGTATGTGTTACTTGATATAAAAACAGGAACTTGGACAGAAAAGCTATCGTGCAGAGTCAAAACTGTACAAACAGTTTATATTTTTCGACAGAACAGTTACTATGCAGAGAGTATTCGAAAATATAAGGACATGCTTCATTGGTGTGACCTTGGAATGTAACTTAAGCTAAACTAATTATTATTATTTCACTTGGATAAGCTCAGGAATCTGGGTTAGTTCATAAATAAGACTTCTTTAAAACACTTGCTAGAATTTAACCCGTGCTGAAATGTATCATATATCAACTAATACGATGCTATGCTCACCTTTCATAGCAATAGGACACAACAATTACAAAAATACAATAATTGTAGTGATGCACTCCGAAAGCGCAGAGCTCCGCCAATTAAATAACGCAATGCTAGACAATAGAATGGTAGAGACAGACAAGAAGTTAAATGGTTTCAAGGCTCACAACCAAAATTTAATCAACTGCATTCCTAAAATTTCCTTCAATTTCCATGATGATCCGGCCATAACTTTGTTAGTTATGTCACCAACAGAGACGCAAACAAGCCCCAACAATATTATAACCTACTTGGCGGAGGTAATAAAACTTACGAAGATCATTGTTTCATTACCCATACCTCATAAATGCGTCTCCATAATGTTACAGAGAACGTCATGAAACGTAATCAAAGCACCATCTTATGAACACATTGGTCAAGTCTGTTAGAGCGCAGCTATAGAATTCGCAACATGACAAATATTTTCCCGATTATCTTGAGATCATCGGAGCCAAAGCTTATATGATGGAATAGAAACCAGGCCTGACCGGCCGCGCTCCAAAGAACCATTCGTTGCTGAGGGTCGGCGGCATGGGCAGGCGGACACACATCTTTGTGCTGTAGGTAGCTGGGCCGACAAAGCCATTCTCTGAGAAGCATTGACAGTTTTCAATGGATAGCTCTATTGGATTCTCCCAGTCTTTCTTGTTCCTAAATAGAGAAAAGAAGCTTTTACTCTCACAATGCAAGTTTATAAAGCTACAGCGCACTGGCGCTTTACAAGTGTTGACATTCTGGAACTCTGCAGAGGTGGGGGCAGAGACTCAGCGGCTCGTGGGAAGACTTGGAGGATGGAAATAAGCTTTCTTTACTGTAATACTTGAAATAAACGGAGATGATAGGTACCTGCCAAATACAATAGGGATATAAGTAGTTACCAAATACATTAAAAAGTTTCCCTTCGCCGTCCTGACTAAATTCGGTAAAATAAGCTTGATCAACTTTCCACCCTACACTGTGGAGATTTTTTCGAAACGGCAATTTTATAAGGAAAAGAGTCAGCCATCCGCGGCTCGAATTACTGGAAGTTCATTAACTCCTTTAATCAATTCGATAGCAGTGTTGTGTATTGAAGTAGACAAGTTTTATGCGAAGTTGTGTAAGGACTGTGGTATTGCTGGCGTGCGTAATTATCAAAAAGTTGTGTTACTCTATGTTGCGCATACGACATGAGTTGCGTTATGGCAACGGTAAGCAAATACAGGTTGAAAAATGATAACATGTAGCGTCAACAAATACTTCAGTGCCCAATGTTTTCCTGACATCGACAAATACCTCAGAGCCCAATGTTTTCCTGACGTCAACAAATACCTCAGAGCCCAATGTTTTCCTGACATCAACAAATGCCTTAGAGCCCAATGTTTTCCTGACGTCAACAAATACCTCAGAGCCCAATGTTTTCCTGGAGCGAAGCTTTCCTGAAAAACCGAACCCAAAGTGTAATTATAAATAATAAAGTGTCCAAACGACAGCCGGTACTCAGTGGAGTCCCACAAGGCACCGTGCTTGGTCCAATACTCTTCCTCATCATG
>LQNS02278125.1:2600866-2611492 GCA_001587735.2 Parhyale hawaiensis | reverse complement strand
CAAAAATGGTGGTGACGCAGTGGCCACAAAGTATTCTGATAGTTTCGCGGTTCGGGGGGCGAGATTATTCAACAAAATGCCACGTCACATCCGAAATGTCACCGGTACAGAGACTGTGAAATTTAAAAACTTACTGGACGCATACTTCCTGAAAGTGATAGATAAACCTGTTGCAAGCGGCTACGTGAACTGTGGGGATAACTCGCTGTTAGCCATCCCGCTGGTCACGGACTGCAGCATCACCTCTGTGCAAGATGGGTTGCGTGCATAACGCCACCTAGAACTCGTCCAAAGTATCAAGTAAGTACGTCAACAAATACCTCAGAGCCCAATGTTTTCCTGACCATGCATTAGGATGCAGCTCCCACTGTAAAATTTAACCCAAGATCTCTGAAAAAGACCACAAAACACGGCTCAAGCGAAGAAAGTGCAGTTCTTCAGTATATAATACCGAGACATCTGCGAAAGAAGCCACTTTGATGTTTTTTCCGAAGACTCCGTGATAAATCATGGACGGAATCCCTGCTGCATAGAAGAACTCGGTAAATAAGAGAACGGGACTTCGCATCGGAAGAAATCGCCTCGTTTGATGTGGTCTTAGCTTTGAACTTTGAGATTATCCATTCCAGTGTATTTTTGCGGCTCGAGCTTCCGGCTCTAATGCGGACGTTTGCTGATACCTGAGGAAAAAAGAGGTCGAGCTCCGTCGAATCCCGGATGGGGATGAGAACCATTACCGCTGAGCCTACCTTTCCTGCTGGCGCGCTCCCCACTGCATGAGCGGTGGAACAGGGGGGGGGGGGGACTGCTACATGGTGAGGGCAGCTGGAAAGGCAAGGGGCCGTCCAGGAACTCCTGGAAGTAGAGATGATTTTAAGTGCAGCAATTTAATGAAATTCAAGGAAGCTGGAAGTGTCGTGGCAGTGATGTTATTCTGCGGGGAGGGCAGCTGGAAGCAAAGGCAGCAGCTGAAATGTTCGTGGCAGTGATGGCATTCTGAAGAACGAGTTATCCTTTACGACTGGAGTGAAGGTACGCATCAGGAAACATCGTCGTATCTCTTCTGACTGCATGTGGATGAAAGTGAGTCGCTTGAAGCACAACTGGGACGCGCTGCACTGCAAGATACAGTTCATAAAACACAGAGCCGACGAGCCTCTCATTTAGCTCTCACAAATGTTTCTACCGAGAAAACGAGTCCTGCAGTCACAGTCTCTGAGTCTGTTTGTAAGCTACGAAAATGTAAAGCATCAGCTGCGACTCATTACATTCTGCTGTACTTTTCAGGTACTTGCTGATGACTTTATCGATTATCGGGGCATGACACGCGCTTGTTTTACTTTCATTAGTGCGCCGCAGCGCCACTATTTAGCCCGAGCACCGGTGACGCAATGGCGCAAAAAAGAAAACACTGCAGAGCTCAACCTCTGGTTCCTCAAGCCCCGTACTGCGTAAGAATGCGAACCAAACCTACATTAAGGCTCACACATGATTTTTTATTGTTGTTGTAGTGGGAATCATAATTTGTACAAATATACTCTAGAAATACATTATCAGTGAAGGAAACTGGCATGACCCGGTGGAAGATGCACAATGAGCACACTCAGGGTTGGAAAAAACAAAGTTTTTTTTTCTTGTTTAAACCAAAAACCATTTTCTTTTTAATACTTTGTTTTTTCTTTCTAGTTCTAGGAATTTTATTCAACATTTAATGGATTTTCTGTTTTGTAAACATACACCGTAGCTAGCAATTCATCAACAATCTTAGTCACTTCATTCCAACTTCCTATTGTAAAAAAATGATTTTAATAAGATGGGGTTAAGAAAAAGCAGTTAGCAGAGCACCAGTATTTGTTATGGGTACATTTAATATCCAAACTGCAGATATACTATGATTTATAATTTCAATATAATATTCTTTGAAAAACTTTAAAAACACTTCAAATTACGAATACAATTTGACAGAAATAGCTAGCTATTAGCAAATTGAAAACAGAGTAATGGACTGAAGAAAGTGAAATAGCTATACGTCTACATCCTTCTCCTTCACCGCCATAACTACTACTTCTAATTTTCAGTAGCTTCTAGCTTACCAGAATATAACTAGATATACATCTCTACGTTGAAATAACACAAAATTTATTTACCTATAGGTTTTTGATAAACATAAACAAAAGTTAACCCAATCTGTCTTAACAGTCAAACGGATTCCCAAATAGAAACAAAGTAACTCATCCTTCCAGTGTTTTAAATAAAATTTAATAATTACTGGAAGTAAAACTGTTTATTTTGTAATATTTTTGAATAAAAACCAAAAAATTTGAATAAAACAAAAAAAAATGTTTTTTGGTTTGTTTTAAACCATGGTTTTTTATTTGGTTTAAACCGGTTTATAACATCGTGTCGAGGTGCTGAGCGGTGGCTGATGAAAGGATCGTAGAGAACCTATGGTGCCAAACTCGCCAGCTCCGCCAGTGTTTCATGTCACGGTCTCTGCGCGCGCTGGCTTGCTTTCCATTACCGGATCTGTGGTGGGCAGTGTAAATCTGCAAATGTTTAAGTCAGCCGTATATGTTTTGTAAGTGGTGATTCTGCTTAATAGTATTTTAGCCGTCCTGAGGTTATACTCAATGGAGTCGTACTCTTTCTCCCAATAGGCAGCTGTAATAATGATAATAATGAGACACACGTAATAACTTCACGCCTCGTGTGCCCTCAAGTCTAGCAGCAAGAGCCATGACAGTTGTTGTGGTGCCGATGATCTTCAATTGCAAGCGTGGGAACACGCGTCACACAACCCACTCAGACGAGCAGCCGAAGCAGAAAACAAAGCTTTTTTGGCCAGCTGAGTAGCTGAGGTGCGTTGGTTTCGAGTGCATCTGACATGACGGTATCACGAGTGTGAATATTATGCTCTTTGGCATATATAGAAGATAAACGAACTGGATGTTCATAACATTCTACGGCAACAAGTTGACTGCGATACCAGGGAATAACTGAAATAAATACAGCATTTGAAATTATCCACAACGTTGCTAATATTTGGTTGGACTTCTTTTGTCAAAGATCTGCTGCTGTATACAAGTCCAAAGATATCATCATTCCCTTATACAAGGCATTAGTGTGGCCACACGTAAAATTTGTTGTTCAATTCTGGTCGCCTTATCTGTGTAAAGATATCGATAACATGGAAAAAGTCCAACGCAGAGCAACGAAATTGATAAATCAGCTGCGAGACAAGCGGTATGAATGTCGCCTAAAAGAACTGGGTCTGATCTCTTTCGAGCAAAGACGACTCAGGGGGCAACTAATAGAAACATTCAAGTATTTGAATGGCTTCAACGACGTACCTACGACGGGACTTTTGGAAAGAGACGTTAATGATCGCCTGCGACACAATGGGCAAAACTCAGCATGAAGCTCGAAGAACAACCTTAAGTCACTTAAGTCAACAGTTCTTTCCGTATTTCGTGGTGAGCATGTGGAATAGACTCCCTTCCAACGTTGTCTGTGAGGAGACAGTCAACACGTCTAAAAATCGTCTTGACATACATTGGGAGAGACATCTTCCACAGCTAAGAACTCCTTCTCCAGGAGTCGCCAACTCTTAACGGCCAAAGCTTCTGAGGCCACCCACATCTTCTATCTTCCTCTCCAACTACACAGATAGACGTCTCTCAGCCCCGCATATCAGCGGCTATAGATCATGCTTGCGTGTGTGCATGATGGTCCCTTTGACAGAGACTCTTCCCCCCCCCTTTTTTTCTTCTTTTTCCTCAGTCATTTATATACTACTGACATAATGGCAATAGCTCATAGAGGGCAGGAGCGTAAGGCCCCGTGTCTCTTTGGAAATGGGCCTCTTGGTTCGTCAACTGCCGCCTATCTAATCTAATCACCTTTAGTCAAGACTACTTGTAGTTTCATTATTCGGAACGAAAATACGCTCACCGTTCTATTAAGCTCCTGTCGCTGCCACCCTATGGCAACAAGTTGACTGCGATACCAGGGAATAATTTAATTAAATACAACATTTGAAAATATGCGCAACAATGTTGCTTTGGTTGGACTGTTTTCGTCAAGGATCGGCTGCTGAAAAGAATTTTCCCCAACAATACTGTTTCATGTTTGCAGTTCATTTTCGCAGAATTTGCAATCCGATTATATCTCTTCCATAACTTCAATCACATACCCTGATTTTATAAACAGTTGACTAAAAGTTGATTCTCATAAGAAGAGCCTTGTTGTTGACACGCAAGCATTTACGCTCAGTTATACAGGGCTAACTCTTAACAGAATTAACAGAGACGCGTAAAATTGGAGCTACTTTTTCATCTCACCAGCTTAAGATATTTGTAGACACTATGCATTACGTATTAAGTAACTTAGTAGCTTAAGTAGTAGTTTACGTCTCCCTAGCAACAGCCAAGATGGATTGGATTATATTCATACTGTAGTTTATCATGGACGAAAAATGTAAGTAAATAATCGTACATTTCTTTCAAGAGAGCCACTTTCTGCTTTGCCTTCACGCGCGCCTAGTTCAGAGAGCACATGTCGAAATTCAGTAACTTGCACCACCTCACAAATCCTGCGGACTTCCTTCTCCACAGAAGCGCAGATTTGCAGCAAGCATGAAGGGCACACGATTAGGCGAGCAAGTCCAGGCCGAGAAGACTTTAAGTCTACAGGGAGGAAGAGCGCCGAGTGCAGACGTAGGAGGTTAGCATGCGAATGGCCTCATCATCAGCAGTCAACAGGAGCGCCGGGTCAGTCCTTGGGCCCCTTACTTTTCGCAAAATTTAGAGAAGTCGGCGATCGCTGGCAGCGTTCTTCGTCTTCCAGGAAAGCTAAAAGTTAAGCTCGAGGAAAATATGGTGGCGACTTGAACTAAAAATGAAGAGTTCCCGTGCCGTGGATGAATAGGAATGTGAAATTGACTCTAGCGAAGACATGCAAGAGACACAAAGATTACTTATCCAGCTAAGCTTAGTTTTATATTAAAATGCTAATGAAGTATTTCATTAACATTAAAACCCAGAAACACAACAAAACAACTAGTAATTTGTTTGCTAAGATAAAAAGTTATAAGTTAAAAGACTCTACTAATTGCGATATGATCATACTGCATCAAAAATATATCTACCAACATCAGTCTCTTCAAGTACAAGGTAGTCGCAACACTCAACAGGAAAATATAGGCCATTTCTTAATGTATATCATATGACAGTATAACTGTCACACAACGCATGCCCGCGTAACCTATACTAGAGTGTACCTTTTATTCTCCAGTCACCCCATTGAAAACAAAAATATCAAATTCATGCTGCCCTCGGTCACAAAGACACTCTCAGCATCATCGTTCACAAGCTCAGCATGTCCTCTATCGACGTTTCTTTATAGCATTGTCACGGCTGCAACTTACAGCGATACGAAATGAAAAGAACTTCCCAGGGTTTCCACGCTGCGGTTCCTCATCCAGAAAAAAATCCCTGGACTCTCTTCCGCGTAATGCCTCCTATCCCCTCTCTCCCTCCCCCCTCCTCTCGCCCCCCTGTCCTCTCGGCTGCACCCCTCCTGTGTACCCCAAGGAGCTCCGGGGCGGTCCCGGCGTGATTTGCGTTTTGGACCTCACATCTCAATCTGCGACCACCGCCACTGCTGATTCTGGGTGGTGGTTATTGGTGTTTATGGTGGGTGGTATTAGTGGTGGCTGTAGGTGCTGGTGTCATTGGTGGTGGTCAAAAGTGTATATGGTGGTGGTCATAGGTGCCCACGGTGGTGCGGGAGGTCGTCGTGGCGAAATAGATGGCCAACTTCCCTTTAGCAGTGAAATAGAGCACCCGGATCACCGGTCTGTAGGTCACTGCTGCTTTAAAAACTCCCTGAAACCAATGAATGCACTGCACTTAATTTTCCATCGTTGAATGGTAATCCTATGTGATACCCAGTTTTAATTCTGCACCTTAGGATAAAAAATTAACGTAAAACTGTTGGCTATTTCGTTCGCGATCATCTACAATTATTTTAAATGGCGGTCAGAAGCTCTTGGAGACTCTAGTTTCGAATTACTACAACTGCTATATTTCAAGATACAGTGCTAGCACTGTTATGTATCCTAATCTCTGAAACAACATTTGAAACAGTTATTTACAAATCACAGTTGCATCTACTTCGTTATAAATTTTCGGATACAAAAAAAAAAACAGTGAAGAATTACTGTTATTCTTCCGTGATGTACACGTGAGCGGAAGCACCAACATTAAGTCGTAGTTACACGTCATGATACAATTTATTTAGGTACGACACTTACCTCCGCATAGAAAATTAACTATGCAATGGAAATGCCAGTAATTCACTGCGGTGCAAAACAATTGAGTTCCAAAAGAACAGCGAGCTAGAAACTGATGCAAGCGTGTCAGCTAGAACTACAAAAATGGGGAGGAATGGCGCAGTCAGTAATTAGCATTATTATATACCGAGTAGTTTTGAGAGTCCATTTCCACAATACAGGCGACCTCACAGAGCAAGAAAGAAGGGATAAATTTATATAGTATGTTGATAGAAACGTGGAATCCATGCACATGAGTGTTCCACTACAGGATCAACGCGCATGAGAAAAGAACGTCGGGAATGAAGAGGAAGAACACGGGAAAGTAACATCGGTAGGAGTATGAAAGCGGAAGGAATTAAAGTGGGCAAGCAAGCCAGACGTCCCGAACGCCTAGCTAATGACTAAGGTAACTCACATACACATACTTGCTGGATAGCGGGTTCTCATAACATAGGATGGACAAACCTAGCCCTACGGCCCATCCTGTGCCCCCAGAGGGGTTACAGCCAGGAAGGAATGGAATAAAATCACAAATGTAAGAAAGCTGTAAGAAGAGCGGGCCACCCCCGTGCGCTGACAGGCCTGTGGTGAGCCAGGGCAGCAGCTAATGCCAGGCATTGGGGGAGCCGAGCCTAGCTGGTCCGAACGGCTCAATTGTGGGCACTTCTGGTGGGACCACCCAGACGCGGCACCACTGATTGCGGCCTTACTGCCCTGGTGTGGCTGACAGAGTTAGTTATACCACCCTGCCGCCGCTGCTGCTGCTGCTGCGTCGCGCTGCGGTGGGTGTGTGGTAGAGGTCAAGTGATCATATCACAGCGGTGGTGTATCCATGACAAATGTGGCAAATATATACGTCTGTGACAGAGGAAACACGTTCTATAGATTATCTACCTTAAATTGGGGGAAAGTAAACATATGGGGCAAAAATACACAAACGCTTTGTTGTAATGAATTTTATGTGTATCTATATATAAATAGTGCACTAGGCAGCATCTATCTTTTTCTTTGTGTATCTTAGATACTATTTGACAGTTTTATTTTGTTAAACATGTCTTAATATGTGCTTTCCGCTTGTTGTAGATGTTTTCAATTTGTACATTTTTGCCCCATTTGTTTACTTTTCCCCAATTTACGGTATGTCAAATGCCCCAAATGTGTGCCTCTGTGACGTGGGAAACGCTATCCATGGTAGCTCTAAAACATTATGCGAAATGTCCTAAATGTATTCGGTTGAGGCAGCGGCAGTGCAGGAGATCCGAGTTCAGTGTTGTAATGCTACCGCAGTGACAACAGACACATTAGCGTAGCTAAATTGATGCAAATATTCCCAATATACATTAATGCAATAACACCAGTGATTTGCACTACATATGCGGCTAGTGGCGTTAATACTGAGCAGTCAAAAAGAAATTCTTTTCTAACGACGTTTTCATAACCAACTTCACAATGATTTTTGGAACTACTGAATATATGAGTTCTTATTAATAATTTAATTGAAAATTTGATGTGGAAGTAGGTCATGAAGAACTCAACCAACCTATGGTAACAACAAATATAGCCGAGCGCACAGTAAACCCTCTGAATATTTCAAAATCATAGAAATAAGTATAAGAAGGTAGAACAAAAGCATTTGACTAGAAGTTGCCAAGACTGCCGCAGCAAACATGAAACAATGAGTAGCATTTTAGCATTTCTGGTGATTCTTTGCTTCTTCCATCCAGCCGCGCAAATTCTCTTTGCGTGCAACAGGAATCCTCCCTCGTTGTAGATTTGCAAAATCGCTGCCATCGCCTGGCAGCCATCATTGTCTTGCACTAAAACAACTCAATTTATAGCTGAAGAGCCAATAGGAAAAGCATCGGTGGCAGATTTACAAAGATTGTGTTGCAGGACTGGATAGCAGCCGAGGAGAGCACAGCCAATACTGGCGATTGGATGCATGAGCTTCTAAGCTCCCCATTGCGTGTAAGACCCGCGCTTCTCTTGCGCTAAAGACATTCTATATTGTCGAGGGGGATGCAATCTGCAAATTTTTTCGGGCGTACGTGCAGCTTAAAAGATAAGGAATCGAAGCACGGGGCAGTTGCTAGTTGCTATTCTGGGCAATAGAAGCTTAAAACTATCGAGTTTATTATCACCTTCCCTTTTCTGGAACTGGTGTTAACGGTCCCTGGATAAACGTAAAGGCGATTGAATGCTTTCCAGGAACATATTCATATCAAAGCACAGAGCGTTTGAGAGAGTCCAGTTACTCGATACTGCACATGTATTTAGTAAATACGCAATGTGGCTCTTTTTGTCTTCACTTGCTAATCCAAGCATGGAAACTTTAAAGAATTCAATATCTATCCGTAATAGATGGCTTAGAAACGCGTTCTGTGACCATGCACTGAATAAATAATTGCGATCTGTTAGAAAAACTGAATTTTTAATTTGCAGTTCACTACTTGGAATATTGTACATAGAAATCGCTGTGAGTGGAAGGCTTAAAACGAAACTTGTACAGCTGTATTTTATTGCAACTTGCTAACATGTTTGTGTATTTAGCAGTCACCTATATAGTTGCAGCAAATAAACGCCTCACAGCGTTTCACTTACGAAGAATTAGAATTGTAATGCAAGAGAATAATTTCGGCTCCTAGGAAATATGTCACTAGTGTGGCTGTGTATGCTGAAATTACAGTTTCTATGATACTTGGCTAATGAAATACGTCACAAACAATTTTTTCAAGTGTGAAGCAACTTACTTGAGACACTTGAAGAATGTAAGGCTTGCGGAGCAAAATATCTGCAAAGAGACGCTCCCAATTGAACAAAATATCTGCTCGGCAAATGTTGATTTTATGCTAAGTTATTCCCATTTGTTGCATGTAACAGCTGATCTTGGAATACACGTACAGCATATGAAATATGTGATTCTAAAAAGCACGATTCTTGATTGATGCCTTGAAAAACTACTATAGGCGCAGAAACAGTTTCTAGTACACTCTAGGTTTCATGAAAATATATTTTTTTTTACAATTTCTAAAAAAGTGAACGGGGCCTTAGGAAAATGATGATGATGATGAACCACTCTTAACTAGATAGCTCTGCTTATAAAACTTTACACCAAAAACACCGCAATACAGCATATCATCCACTAGGGTTTTTTATAAATTTTATAAGTATATTATATACATAGCTACACACTAGCACAGTACGATAGAAATCTTTAGCAATCGTAGAATGATATATCTTCAGAAAGATAAACACAACATTTTAGATCAAATCAGGTCTCAAATTCTAGTACACTTGCAGTAAATAATGTTAGAACTTTTTAAATAAACTCTTTTATATGCAATATAAGTTATGCGTTGTTCATCTAGTAAGAAAAGAAAATCGGTTTGAAAAATAATATAAGATTTCTATCTATCGACATGTGAGTCCCACACGGGGGGGGGTTGGGCCTGTCTATACTTCGTAAAAATATTTCAGGCAATGTATTTCCTACGACAAACTTTACAGGATCCTCTCATACTGCCAGATATTTCAAATTTAATAATGTTATAGCTATGACTAAAGTTTATTTTGGGTGGTAATGGGCTTTCGATGTGAGGACCAGCATGAACGTAAAAAAAAGCTTTTGGAACGAAGAAGTCGAGGTCACAGCCTCAGTAGTCCTTATTGGGGTACCATAAGAGGTTGAGGGCACGAAACCAAGCTGTTTCTCTCTCTCAGTGAAAGGCAGTGCATGGCACATCAGCTTTACAAGACAAGCGTTGACAAAAATTGGGCAATAAGACCGTTACAGAAGGAGACAAAGGAAATTGCGCAGTGACTGCAGTATATGCGTTACTAACGCGAGGTCGACGAGCGCGAGCTGCCTCACACGAAGCGCCATCTTTCTTCTTGTTAATAAAAAAAAACGTGATGACATTTGTTCCAGAGACATAATCAAGTCGTGTTCAAAATCCATTAGAAACGACTGCTGATTGGCTGCCTCGGTTGCTCAATACAAGAGACATTGTTGGAGAAATTGAACATGAAGCGCTTGCAGCGCAATGGTAACGCGAACGTTGCCCATTGTGCCTGAGCCCTTCTCTCCAACAGGGCTAGCGATTACCAACTCTAGCAAACGGCGTTAGAGGAAAGATAGTCATTGAACGTTCACAAGAATATGTTCATTCTCTTGACAGTAAGGTGTTATTATTATTATTATTATTATTAAATCACACCAGGCTGGCGACGTAGGAACGGAGAAACTCCATGAGGTTAACAAACCCCCACGCAACCAACCCAGCGGGTGGAGA
>LQNS02278125.1:2575679-2594780 GCA_001587735.2 Parhyale hawaiensis | reverse complement strand
GACGACGCGTCGCATACACGCGGCAATAGCTTATGTGCTCGCCACATCAAAGGGAGTGAGGTCGGAAGCAGGCAGTCATCGTGTCATTATCTGCGTACAGTCGATCCCACATAATCCAGCTTTTGATAGACCGGTGGATGTCAACGGATATGTGAAGGATCTCTAAAGTAGCTCTCGGAACTGGCAATGTGCCTAGTTTTTTGTGCTGTACTTCATCTACGGTATAAGCTTTAGATAAGATGAACGAAAACTGAAGTTCGTGCGTTCATTGCGTACGATGATAAAGCTGTATAATGGATATTTTCCCAATTCTTCTCCCTTTCAAATCATCAACATTCAAAATTTAAGATAAAATAAAAAAAATGGCTCGTGAGTACAATACGAACGATATAATAAACACAAAAGCCAAGAAGCGGACCAGAGTCTGCAGTGTTAACAGTATTTCGTGCAAATAAACCGAGGTGTCGCAAGCGTAACCCCAAGTAGGTACTTTTAATATTACCGTCAGTAAATATTGTAACTCACTGAGGCACGAACATTACAGACAATTATATATTCAAAAAGACCCATGTTGCGCCAGTAAATTTCCTACCGTAGATAGTGGGCAGACAGATACTATATAAGGGAAAGTGAAACATGCCAGTCCACTCATCTTCTGTTTGTACGTTGTTGACTTTGCATTTGCTAAGTAGTTAATAATGAAATCACAGTAACTAAATGGGACACATTTAAAATCAGTGACCATTTAGCTGCACGCTGCTTAGTAGGTGGGACTAGAAATGTGCCAACATGCCACATTGGTGACTGGTCAAATGGAACACTGCGAATTCCACCATCACCTACATAAATTTAGAGCCTTAAAGAATCGCCATGTATACTCTCAGGATTCATATTCGCATTAAACTATGCATGAAAATTTGACGTTTATTGCAGAGCGTAAAGGATTTAATTCATCTCGCGTAGAGTTACTTTATTAATGTTTCCAACTATTTTGGTCCTCAGCTTTGCAATATGTTGGAATTAGATGAGCCGTTGACAGCTGTAACTAATGTCAGTCCATGAAGTGTTGACCAAACTGTAATAAATCCTTCATGGTCGATCAGTGCGGTGCATTAATAGCACGATAGCGCACAGCATCATGGTAGCATACTGCAAAGCTAAAACTTCAATTGTTTTAGGATTCATAGACCAAAAATTTCCTAAGTGTCGTGGGAAACAAATCTGCAGAAGCGCACCAGCGGAAAAGCATATTTATGCAGTCCTGGAAACATACCGTTTTGCTTAGCTCGCCAAATGTCATCTACCCATTGGGCGATTCAACGAATGAAAAGTTCGAATAGCAAACACAACACTAACATCACTAAAGAGTATATTCGCTAACCACAATGGCGCACTCGGACTGTTGTCTAGGAGCACTAACGCTAAGCAACACTATCGGCAACTGCCCGCACTGCCACCACCGTAACATCGCTGGACCAGAGCACGCATTCCACTTGCAATGATGTAATCGTCTCCATCCACGCATTCTTGCCAACGCTAAGGCCCATGTCAGGGCCGCTGAGCAGGAAAGAACGCGGACAAGCACGAGCCTGGGTGGATTAAGAACATCCATCGAAGCGACAATAGGCCAACCGAGTTCCAGTACAGCCATTGTGGAACTTCAATGGCCGTTGGAGTTAGCTGACTTTAGCCCGCCGTGTTTAGGACATTCATCCTAAGGTTAAGCAAACAGTGAGGCCGAGTGATCGGTCCGATGGAGTACAAAACAAACAGTGCATTAGAGCTCCGGAACGCTCTCATGGTTAATGTATTGAGTTGAGATAGCACTCTTTAAGAGAGAGAGAACCCGAGCCATCCATACTTCTTTGCTTTCCTCAATGGCCTGCTTCTTTTGGAGCTGAATGAAGTCAGCAGCATAAAGGCCTGGCATTTGCATCTAATGGACAGAGTGATGTGTACGTGATTCTGCCATTGCTGGTCGCTGGGGCGGGTAGCAGTCTTGCTTACTGGAAGTACTCGATATGCTGCATGGTCAGCAGTTGATGTGTGACTTATTTGTCTTGCTTTTGTTTTATGACAACGTAATAGATGAATTGAAGTGATACACGCCAGTCCAAGCCTTCCCAGTCATGTCAATAGCGTTTCAGGGAGGAAAAGAAAAGCAATACCGATGCAATATCCCGAGNTATGGTCAGCAGTCGATGTGACTTACTTGTCTTGCTTTTGTTTTATGACAACGTAATAGATGAATTGAAGTGATACACGCCAGTCCAAGCCTTCCCAGTCATGTCAATAGCGTTTCAGGGAGGAAAAGAAAAGCAATATCCCGAGATGTTGAACCAGCAAGTTCTCACAATAGATCAACGCGCTTGGGTATGCAAGTTGGGAAAAAAGAGGAAGAATAGAAAAAAATATCAAAAAATATCCATTGGGGGGGCTCCTCCCCCCATCGTATCCTATGCCTCCTGAGGAGGGGGGCATAAAGCGGAAAGGAAAACAGATAATTCGGCCTTTTAAGCAATCGAATCCCATAAAGCAAAGTGGTAAGATAGAATTTGTAAAGTGCATTGCATCGTTCAGGCGTTATCGTCCTCATTTCGGTCTTTTGTGAATTGAATTGACCGCGTCGTATTTATTGTTGCTATTGTTCTTCTCTGCTACGTTTCAAAGTAAAATAGCAAAAAGTAAACTGAATAAACGAGACTCATGTGATAGTTTGCTACAGCTTTAGTAGAGTATATCTTTCTGAAATTAAACTAAAAAATTAGATCGATACGAAAAATAGCATCACCTGAAGTAAACAGGCAAATATTTAGAAGGTATTATTATTGTGTTTGTCTAGAGCTTACGGAGTACACAGAGAAACCTCTAGACATGCGTATACTACCTTCAGTAAGCAGACCCATATTCTTTGGTCCGCCCAGCTAAATACATACGTTCGGTTGAAGTAATTCGTAACATTAACTCAATAGTTCTTCTTGTACACATTTTTTATAGCCGTCTCCGATACATTACTGCTTTATCAGCTCTCGATCTATATTCCAGCCATAGTCCATAACTATTTTGAGACACGATAGAGCAGCAGAGAGATGATAGCACTCTTCATTTCTCTTACAAATGACTTGCCGAACAAAGGCGCGCCAGTGCGACTAGGCACAAAGTTACTCTCCTGGTTACCAGGTAACTCAACGATCGACACAAGTCGCTGGAGCTACAATGACTGTGCCAATAATCACCAGGCATTTTTCAGCTCTGGATCCAGGTCAGGATCGAGCGAATTAAACTGCTCAGACGATACATTCATGTGATCGAGATTGATTTTGAGACAACGATCGGGCCGCTCAATGGTCGGTGACTAGTCATTGGTGTCGTTAATTTGTACGAGGATAATTCTTTGAGACCGGGTGCGCATAGTTTCAAATCGATAGTCTACAAATTCAAATAACACTTCTTGTGAAAGAGCACTTCCAGTATGGTAATGCTTTCACCTATGAAAATCTGAAGGAAATTTGCAACTGCTAAAGCATCAATTTTTTTACAGGCTTACGGTAATTTATTTATTATTATTTTCATTATTCTTTCTCTTGCTGTGAAATGCAGGTACTGCAAATATTGTTGTCCCATATGAATGACATGAGGCGCATATAAAGACAATAAACCAAATGTATTATATCAAGCCTTATGTTTCAAGTAAGAAGAGACTTAAAGTTATGAAAACATTGCAGTTTCAAACTGTGCATCCTTCATCACAGCAATGTTTGCGATGCAATTTACCGTCAAAATTTACAGAGAAAGCCACTACCCGAGAGTAGGTCCAATTTTACTCTATTCGCTGATCTTAGTGCTGTAGGATTCTTCACCTCAAACGTTACGGGTAATATTATAACTGATATGGAAATGAAGATATTATCGGAGCTATATATATCAGAGTGGTGCAAATATACGCAACGCTTCCTTCACATCTTGTTCCCATTACACGACACTTCGTCCCATGATGTTCTAGGGGAATTCTTGCAGCTCGTTTTCCTACAGTTTTCTTAATAACAACAACAACAACGCACAACACTCATCGAGTGAAAGAAAATGCGGAGTGCCGAGGATCGGGAACCATTCGCGTCCTTGGCAATTAAAGAGAGAGACTGGAAGGTCGGTCGTAGCTCAGGAGGGTGTGAAAGTCCAGAGATTTCTCACGAGCCGCGATGTTCACAACAACAGAAGCTGCAGCAGCTGGAAAGTGGACGACCAGCAGCGAGGGACGCTGTCGAGTGTCCCTGCCAAAGTTGCTCTATAACTCTGATTTGGGGACAATACCACCAGCGACCAGGCGTTCTTGTGTTTTATGTTATTACTTCCAGCTGTACGGGACATCCGACAATAGATTTTTGTTATTAAACATGTTACTTGAAACTGCGTACACTGAAAAGATGAAGCCAGAGATGTCGTGTTCCATAACTGTGATCTGAAGATGGCGTCAGTAGAGACGGTGTGTTCTGTATAGCTTCAGCCTTTTACCACATAAAAAAGAAAGTTCTGTCGCACTTTAAATACTTCAGATCAGAAGAAATTGGTTCCCAGAATAAACGGCAAAGGGTTAAAATCTTCCTTACAGCGGTAGGGTTAAACAACAACAGATTTTTATGCGTAATAATTTCAGCTGTTTGATGAAAAAGTAAGTAAGAAATTTAATAAAGATGGAGCAGGTGTAGCTCGAGCATCTAATGTACAGCCGTTCATGTGTATTATCGGCACCCGCTGCTCCATTGCAAATGTGGAACAGAAATTTACAGACGTCAACAGCACGAGTCTATAATACATTCTAAATGCTGCACACGACTAAAATATTCATCACAGCTATTTCACTCTCCCGGGCAACACGGAATGCACACAAAGGCCCATATACACACGCCACAGCACACAAGGGACACAAACATGCAGCACGGAAACACGCAGTGTCGCGTGAAGAGCCCCCGTGTACAGGAGGAGGACGGCAGGGCGATGCCAATATAAGCCGCAGCCAAAGTTCCAATAGCGCTAAAAGCTTCTGTGGCTGCGCTGCGCACAGCCGCCGCCTTTGGGAACAAAAGCCGTCGCAGGATATTGCGCTCTAGCGCGTCCACCCTTCGGGGACTGCGGCACCACGCGACGTGGAGCGTCCTTTGGAGGCTTATAGTGACAGTGCATGCAATGTACAGCGTTAGAGTTCTGTGCTGTCGAGGTTGGTGCGCTGATGCTGCTGTGCTAGTTTGCGCAACAGATTTATTTATCTTACCTCAACCAAAAAACAGCTTCGGCGATTAAGGTAGCAAAGTCAAGCCCGCTAGACTTGACTTGCCTAAAACGTGAGACAGATATACCACACGACGGACCGTTGCTTTTTGAAGTTACGGATGAGTCAACCTTAGTGAGCTCGACGTCGCTATCCCAACCGATGAAGCCCATAGTTTTTATTTCCTGTTGGTGTGCCACTCGCTAAAACGTCAAGAAAATTTCACAGCCGATATAAGGCATCAGGTTAAATTCTGAGCCGAGACAACGCACTAATTTAAGGAACTTATGCAGTCTTTCCACAAGGAATCAGCTGCACCACAGAGAATAAATACAAGTAAAGTCAACTAAAGCTATGGAAAAAATTCTGGAAATTTATGAGATGAATTGGATTCTCTCCAACCTGCTTCTGCGAGGCTAACGAATCCAAAACAGCCATGCCGCTGGCCACTTCACTGTGCACTTTAAAAAGCAACAATCGCCCTCTACCGTCAGCATGTAACTACCATGTTAATTACCATGTCGAATGTCGCAGCTAATGGTTAGACAAAATATCAGGATTGGCAGAAAAATGTATGGGCAAATAAAATTTAACTGGATAATTCTTGGTCATTTAGCGTTTTTATCACAAAATATCCCAACGCAGCAACATGAGCAGAATATTTACGTGGACTGTAAGAAGTAAACACTGGCATGGTAACATCACTTGATTCCGGTCGATAAGGCATGATGGTGAACTCATGAAATTTCAGGTCCGTCAAAAAATATCTGATGACAGAAAGTATAATAAAAACAGCAAGTAATAATCACGTCCTCCTGAAAGTCATTGGGTTCTTCTGTTAGACAATTCGTTATAAAAATGCAAGAAGCTTCTAGTTTCTTGTCTACCCGATCGCTCGTAATGACAGTAACAGTTTCCACTTCACTATTAATCGAGTAATGATACTTCTACGTCCTTTGACCAGTTAGTTTCATGCTTTTATAGTCAAGATAAAAAAAATATTAGCCGAGTAGAAGACCTCGGTGGCAGTAGAAAAGAATTGAATCAGTGCACTCGTGATTGCGTCTGGAAAAATGAAGGCCGCGGCATCCTGCAGTTTGGGTCATTAGCTTTAGTTAGTCGACCATGTGACGACAGACACATAAAGCCAACTAACGACACGGCAGCGTAAGTGCGGTTACCGCACTAGAGCAATCACACTGCATTAGTTGTATTATGGTGAGAGCGGCATTAGATGTCATTGAGGGGTCGTGGGGCCGGCTCATGAGTGCCTCAGATGATCATTGTGATCGGCAGAAGTCTTTCCTGCCACTTTTTTCGCAACGGCTCATTTGTAGGCGACCTGATGACAGTCATTGCTGAGGTGACTTTTATGGAGACCCGTCAGTAGACTAGTCTGTATTTGGTGCCCAAAGCTTAGGATTTAGTTACCCTGAATATTCTGCAAGTGATTACAATCGCAGTAAATTGCAGGCATCGATACACGATTGCAAGGGCATTTGTATTACATCGTTTCCTCGTCTGCAGCCGTATCCGCCGAGTCAGGGAGTTAATGTCACCCCGTCTTTTTTTTTTCTCTTCTCCCGAAATAAAGGGAAATTTCACACAGCACAACAGTGAGTTAACACTGACGTTTCTCGTGTCAATGCTCGTTTGTTATTTCTAGGAGGATTTAAAGTCCAGTTTTTAAAATTAATACGCTACTGCATGAACGGATTTTAAAAAGCTAACTTCATATGTATGAGTTCGATGAAACTTTTTCGAAGATAGCACCGTGCACTAACTCTCAGCATATGACAAGCGAAGCTTCAGTTAAGAAAATAGAGGATGCCTTGGCTTATTTTATGCTTCCATTATGATAATAATGACTCCTTATGACTAATAATTCTCTGTCTTGAGGACGTCATTTTTATGTTATAGAAGCATAAAAAGCTTGAGGTATCATGGTCTGCAAAGTCTATTTCAGTCAACATAGAAACAAACTAACATTGCGTGCCCGTAAGGAACATTTCCATTGACGCTCCCATAAGAGCAGCACCGCACAAACTGCCACTGCGGTCACAAGAGCACACTCGGTGGCCACAAAATAACGCTGTGCTCGCAAGACAGCACTGCAGGTCCTGATAAACATATTAATCGCCGCCATAATAACTGGGACCGAGAGAGAGCAGTGGGACCATTTCGTGCTTGGCAGAGGCGCGTTTGAATGTCGTAATTGTTGAGGACCTCGCGGGACAATAGCAGAGCCCTTCCAGTGCTGCCGACGCTCTCCAGACTTCCAGCTGCATGAGAGCAGACAGTGGCTGCCCAGCTTGCCATGAGAACCTCAACTCTACAGTGCAAATCCTAAAGCATGGACAGAAGTAGTCTCTCCCCTTTCGAGAGGAGTTTCCGTTTAGAGATGAAAAGTTCTACTGCATACTTATTTCCTCCATACTCATGAAATGTTTTCTTCGGCTAACACCATAGTACTTCACGAAATTATAGTGTAGTATATACTACTAGGTAATTAAGTTTCACTACAGTATTCTGATAGTTACACAGCAAAGCGTCTGCCAATGTGTCCCACTTCCTCATCGAGCTGATGCTGTCGACATTTCTTGTTTTTCTCCGGTTCGACAAATCTCAGTTTGAGGAACGCTGCTGGGTCCAGTTGCCTACAGCAGGGGGTGTTTTCCGAACTACATCATCGTCGGTGCATTTCTCTATGTAAAGAATATTCCATTATTGTGCTTATTGTTAGTATTGCTACTATTTTTATAAACCTAATATAACCATCACAGAAAATTTGGGTCTACTGCCGCGAGGTGATACAAAAAAATCATGTTTAGTGTATAAAACCATTAATAAAATAATACTCTTAGTAGTTTTAATACAGAGATAATTTGTCAAGATTTTATATTCGATCACGATGTGTTCGTACAAATCAATCTCATTTTTTTTCAGTGAAAATGCCACAGTGATCCTGGCACGCACGGCTCCTGTTAGATTCATGAAATGCTAGTTACAGGAGGTACTACGGTGAGATTGATACCCAGGATTGATACCTACTAACACACTAAACTAAAAACACAGTTACAACAACTAGAGATAGAAAGGTCATATATTCACGTACGGTATACCGCGATCTCGACCGTACTAAGGTTGAGAAGGTAAAGCTGCTACAAAGAGAAAGCTCAGCTTGCAGTTCATGAATGTATAATACAAGTCGCCATAGCGCGAGACGCTTGAGATACAATTTACAAGCAACTGAATTCAGACAATGACTAGGACGACAGCACATAGAAATTAAACACTAAAGTTATTAGAAAATTAAAATCATACAAATACCACATTGCTCTAGAACTGAAAGAGCAGCACCCGCTTAAGTTTGGTGGTGGGCGACAGAGCGGAAACTGCTGTGGTGCGAGCTGCCGCGGGTATACAGAAAGCCTTGGGCTTCCAGGCGCTGGAGGCCATCTTTAAAATAAAATTATAAGCCATTGCTGCTCTTGGAGAGCAGAGCTTGTCCCGCCACCAGGGACAGCGCTATAGCAACACCGACAACGCTGCGAGGTGACCGAAGGGAGGAGGTTTTACGACATTTTTACGGTAGTCAGAACTGACGGCTCTTGGGAGCTGCAATGACGTTGTGAAATGCTAAGCAAAAAGAGGCTTTGGATATGATGACCTTACACCAGCTGATTTTATGTGAGTAGAACAGCATAGCGGCTTCGGTATCCTATCTACCAAGCTTCTCTTTGTCGTAGTTTCCGACTTTAAAACAACGTAGGTACGTTCTCGAGACGTTTTCCTCCAGAGGGTCTGGAAATGTTCAGTGATTTGACAATTTTGAGATAGTTTCTTTACACCGAGATAGTCTGAAGTTTGAACGTCATTATTACGCAAAATGATGAAAGTTGGGAAATTTATCTTAGAACCAATGAAGATTGCCACTGTGTATATAGCCTGTGCTTGAATAAACACACTAAATGCATCTTGAAATCTATTGATTTTTTTTAAGACTTTATTTTATTTCAACTCATTCATTTCACCGTAACTAACCTATAAATGGGGGCACAACTGGGTTCCATTAAATACGGTACTATCGAAATTAGGCGTCAGAGAACTGATCCTTAGGCTTAGGCGCAACATTAGAAATTTCCATGAGTCTCAGCAGTGAATGATGAACAAAACTTTCGAAATGTTTGAAGATCGGTTCACACTACTCCAGTAATTTGTTCCCCGTACGTAGTACAAACCACCCGAATTATCTGTCGCTTTCAAGCTTATGAACTCAACTGTGTGGTGACTAAAGGGTTTGTTGGACTGCTGGTCTTCATATTAGCTGGTCATTAGCAAGTGTCGCTAGAGAAGGTTTTGATATCACAAAATTATGCATTTTTGTGAATATGAAATTGATGGCGCGTTCACTAGTTTTAAATTATTTCTAAGCCCAATACGCACGGAAAATTCGCTAAGTGATGTAACCAACTAATGCTGCTAAAACTACCTAAGGATTAAGCAAACAATCAGTGAAGCAAGCGCGTCGTGCTAAATATAATAAATACCAAGAACTTCTGATTAATGTCACCAAAGTACCTCAGCCAAAGAGTGTACTAAATATAAGACAAGTGACTAACTTCTTCGATCTTCGAAGTCATGTTTGTTTGGATGAAGCATTAAGTTCAATTAATTATTGCTCTTTCTCTGTGAGCTAGAAGCGATCAACACTGAGGTTTTTGGCTGCATGGTGATGCAAACAAGCGAGCGCATATGCACCAGTGGTACCTAGAAGTACCGTAGGTACCTAGTAGCTCTCAGAGTTCTGGTACTATTGCAATGAACAATGAGGCTCAGCACCTCCTGAGGCCACTCAGGCGCAGCAACAAAAAGAAGCCGTTACGGGCGTCGTCGAGAAAATGTACACGTCTTTATTTGCCGGGAATTTCATTAGGCGCAGCGCAGGTCATGGCGAAAATCCGTGAGTTTTTGTGGTGGTGGCGGTTAGGTGGAATCGAAGCAAACAAACTATGATGCAACATGGAGACTTGAGTGAAATGAAAGGCTAATTATTGCGCGAGTGTACCACTCTCCATGTAATCTCGTTACCGTCCGCGGTGAATTTTACGGGGTTCTCGTTCTTATCAAGTTACTTCATCTATTGAACAAAGATATTTTTTATTCTACAGAACGTCCAAAATATTTTGGATGAACCAAAGAGTGGGATGAATCATCCTATGCAGAAATACATTATGGCGAAGATATTGATTTAATATTATGCACTATATTACTCTCAAACCCTTTAGTATATCTCACAACATTCAAGTTTCAGCCACGCATATATTGTGTCGGTAACCTATAAAATTCTGTCCTACTCCTGTTCGACAGCTCACTCTAAACAATGCATGTATGAGCTGTTTTGGTTACCAAACATATGAAAAAAATTCCACAGGACAACGTACATACAGGACCAGCAGTGAGAGACACGTAAATATCTTTTAAACCGCGAGGTTATTACCAATATTCTACAAGCGTATAAATTTTTCGCTGTTGTGCATAACCATCAAGACCAATATTTAATTCTAATGGCGAATAAAGTTTAGCTTAGTAAAATTTACATTTCTCTTATAAATAGGAGGAGTGAAAATGTCATGTAAGAAAATGTCTCATTGGGATTTAATTTTACTGTAAGTTAAATGCACTGCACAGCAATGCAGTTTGACTTAGTAATATTTGGTACACAGTACACAACCTGAAATATACAGTGGCACACCGGGTTTGAACTCGGAAAGAAATTAGCTTACGATTACTGGGAGCGACCTGTGATATTGGTAACAAATTAAAAAGTAGAATTCAACTTTGAGTTGTGCTATATAGCGTCTCGTTGAGGTTAGCTTGCAGAAAACGGTCATAACAAATAAAGGTTTTTTTCTATACGTTTCAGTTTTTTTTCTTTCGAGTGTACGGTAATGTATGTGGCGGTAATGGAAGCCATCACTCACACTGACTGCGGCTATTACCGTCACCCCGCAGTGAAAAAGTTAAGTAGTAAATTTAATTCTTCCAAATTAAAAGGGCAGCAAGCTTTTTCGCCGCAAATGAACCGATAAAATAGACAGCAAAAGCAGAGAAGTTCGGCGACTTAATTTGCGTACATTCCACTTGTCTGTCGCCACAGTGAGCACTAAATTCTCGTTTCTGTAGAACACAATTACCACAAAGAACCAGAGCCATTGCAAGGCTTTGTTCTACGCTATAGATGCCATACTATATTGGGCATAACACCGAGAGGCGGGCAGCAGACGTCCCTTACAGACGGCATACGTGTTTACTACAAGTAGCTACCTACTTCCCCTACTGCTACAGCAACCCATAGTTGTCACTGTCTCCTGATGAACTACCCAAAGCAGCCTATGAATTTTACGCCAGCGACATCTAAAGAGGGCAGTTAAGGTCTAAATCTAGCGAGCCGCTGCGTGTCGCCACCGGGCCATTTACGGCAGGCTCAAGTGCCGAAAAAAATCGAATAAAATGTCACTGGTGCTGAACAAAAGGGAAAATATTGCGGAACACTATTGGTATCGAAAAATTTAATGTCTTCACGGGCTATTGTGAGGTACAAAGGGCCCTCTACAATATTGCCCAGCGTGCTGCAGTGCTCTACACAGCAGAATTATTGTTTAAACATTCAACCCAGTGCAGCAAAGCTCTATTGAGCTCATACGCTGAGCTACATAATGGATCACCACAAAAGTAAGCCTGTGTGTGCCAGAGCAGAAAGACCACGCCGATCAATGCCTCTAAGGAGCTCAATAGAGCAACGACATTTTGTGGTCACCACGCAAAATCAAACGTGACCGGAACACCTGCGTGGTGAGGCAGGTGTGTTGTGGTATGTGGCGGTGGTGTGCAGTGGTGATGGTTGTTCACAGATGACTTATTTCTGTTCACTGGTGGTAGTGCAGGGAGAACCTGTTTGTGTTCACTGGTGGTAGTGCAGGGAGAACCCGTTTGTGTTCACTGGTGGTAGTGCGGGGAGAACCTGTTTGTGTTCACTGGTGGTAGTGCAGGGAGAACCCGTTTGTGTTCACTGGTGGTAGTGCAGGGAGAACCCGTTTGTGTTCACTGGTGGTAGTGCAGGGAGAACCCGTTTGTGTTCACTGGGGGTAGTGCAGGGAGAACCCGTTTGTGTTCACTGGTGGTAGTGCAGGGAGAACCTGTTTGTGTTCACTGGTGGTTGTGCAGGGAGAACCCGTTTGTGTTCACTGGTGGTAGTGCAGGGAGAACCCGTTTGTGTTCACTGGTGGTAGTGCAGGGAGAACCCGTTTGTGTTCACAGGTGGCAGTGCAGGCCAGACTAGCTCCCAGTCTTAAGCTTGAAGGCGATGAACGGATACTATTCGATGCCGTGCCCTGCAGATATCTGGTAATTACCTACTAACTACGACAAGGCAGGTTGTTGGCAGTGATGGTAGCGAACTCCATTTTCCATCTCCACGCAGAACATCAAGTCAAAGCTTTTGCAGCCACCAAGTCGATCAGTGATGTTAGCAAAAGAAGATAAACTGACGCGACTATAGTCCGACGCGCCGAGGAGCCGCTCACTGATTTAGAAATACAGTAAGGAACAAAGTTTGGATCTGCCATACGACGCCGCAGGCAACCAGTGATTCTGCTGTTATTCCATGCCAAGTGCGAGGCAGCGAACAGCTCTTGGTAGCCGAGCAAGTTCTGGGCGAGGTAAAGTGCGCGTCTTTAGGCCAGTTCGCAACTTTAATCTTTTCAATGTTTGTGCGTTTTTCCTGCTGATGGTCCTAGTCTTTTTTTGTTAAGTCCTCATAATTACATCAGTGTGTCCACAGTATGGTTTGCTAAAATGCTAGTTTTCAAGTCAATTGGCTAAATGCAAGCTTCATTAGCAAGGTTTCTTACATATATATATACATATATATTTAATTTACAGGTAATTAGAAAGCTGTGTACCATTCTGCTGTTTGAACCACACAGCAGCGCGTTCGGAAATCTGCTAGAAGAATACGTTGCACTGACCAACGTGTGACCAGTGGGGTCTTTACTCGGCATGGATTGCATGAACTACTTAATGCTATCGGAAGATCTCGCACTCATACACTATTCTTTAATTTAACTGCATTTAAGGAATCGGCTTTATACGTGGAAAGGTACGCATAATTTTCACAGCAAAACTTAGAAACTAAACAGGAGCCTCATGAAAATAGTGCAAAATTTAGATTGCAAGCCATTGTGCTTAGATAATATTTAGCTAAACCTCACTAGACGCGGGGAAGAGACGTATAGTATGCAGAGAGGAATGTGCAACCATGCACGAGGGCGTTGCTTCAGAGTATCAACGCCCATGGGAGCAACAAATTCGAAAATTGAAGGAAGAACAGAATAAATCTTCAACAATACGAATACGGAAAATGGAAGGAAGCAGAATGGCTATGAAAGAAAGTCGCGATTGATCATTTAAATATCATTCGAAATTTCAACTTTTCGTACGAACAGCAGTGTTTGTAATATCTTCTATGAAGAAAATATATGTATTATTTTTGTCGAGGGAAGAGTAATATCTTCTATAAAGAATATATATATTATTTTTGTCGTAGGAAGAGTTGCGTCAGATGTATACAGGGTTCTGCAGCAGTACAAGTGGCTCAGGACTTACGCTGTATTTAGCAGCAACACAAATCAGCTTTGTACTCCACTAGCTATGCTGAATTTACTAAGCTGACTTTGCAGCGCTTGATGGCAGCAGACAGTATATTAGCCCAACGCATGTATATATACGGAAGATAAATCAATTGATTGAGTGCTAAGCCAGCACTTAGCTGCGTTTACCCACCTGATTTATAGGACTCTAGCTCATCATTAACCGTTAGGCTGCTCATTGATTCCCAGTGGGAATGAGCTGGTTGTTATTAATTGACGTCAAGAAGAGAAGAAGCTCTTGTTATAGGAGTAACCTGGTATAAGGAANGACTCTAGCTCATCATTAACCGTTAGGCTGCTCATTGATTCCCAGTGGGAATGAGCTGGTTGTTATTAATTGACGTCAAGAAGAGAAGAAGCTCTTGTTATAGGAGTAACCTGGTATAAGGAACAACTTCATACCAATAATATTTCTGTCAAGCAACTTTTGCAGAGAAATGGGAATGATCTGATATTGGAAATTACTTACTTCTACGAATGATCTGGGGTTTGAAAAAATTATCTGGTGTTGGCAGAAATGATTTGGTGTTGGAAAAAATGATATGGTGCTGGAAAAAATTATTGGTATTGGGAATGATCTGATAGTAACTGCTGTCAAGAAATTTAGTACAAAACTATGAGGCAAATATTGCCAGTTCTCGTCTACACATGCAACTCTACAAGGCCATCGCAGTTATATAACTGCACTTACCTACTTAATTGGCTATAGAGAGGTAGGCCAATATACCTACGTAATAGGTGGCACACAGGCTTCATTGTCGTTGAGCAAATCAGTAAATACAATTTAGGAGATACGTAAAGATGATTTCGCGCGCTGTCGATCGATCAAAGGTTTACAGCATTTCAATAATCTTCAAATTTTCTACAGTATTTGTAATTGCCTCGTCACAGGACCTTACACATCTTTTTTGTAAGGGAATTTTTAAAAGGTGGTGCCAACGTAAGTGTCACCTCTTTCTGTAGCCATTTATAAAGCAGTGGCTTACTCACTTTCAATACGAAGAGCAGTCTTTAGCATCTGCTTTGTTATAAATTCGCCAAACCGAGAAAAAATCTTATACTTATTCGTTACTGAAGCGACACCGGCAGCTGGGCAGCGAATATCCATAGAAATTACGCGATATCTGTAGTTAGATTGCCAGCTCTTAAAAAAAATTGAAGCAAAATTCATTACATATCTTTAATCACTAATTAGCTGCAACAGTACTGCTGCCGTGTGCCACCCTTAATAAAATCGAATGAAAACTTGTATTCAGTTAGGGGACGTAACTCATGTAACTTTTTAGAATATTTCATGAATTCAAGCGAAATTTGGCTGGTTACTTTACGTATCTAGCAGTGGTTTTACAGGACACCAAGTTTCCCCCTTATGTGAGATCTATATATTACTTTAGACATTAGCAAACTCTTGATCTGAAATTAAGCGAATTACACAGTTTAGGCACCATGCATACAGCACTCAACAATTGGGTGCCATCTACAATCACTCACAAAATGGGCACCATAAACCACGTAGAAATTGGGCACCATAAACCACGTAGAAATTGGGCACGAAGTACGTACCTCTCAATAAGTGGGCACCATACACCATTCTGCAATTAGGTACCACACACACACATGTACCCACACAACCTCACCCATACCAGGCGATATTCAGGAGCCTGACAATGAGCAGGGACAGGCGTATAGGGCAAGTAGGGGCGTGAGGGGGTCTGGGATGCCTAATAATTGAGTCATTACAGGCAACAAGCGGCAAAAAATCGGCCGCCCGTCTCCGAAGCGCTGGAAACCTCTGACAAAAAACAGCAGCGTAGGCCGAGCATTCTTGCTGGCAGCTTCAGACGAGGATATCGCAGTGAGCGAGGCTTTGTTCATGACAGATAAGACTTGAAAAAAGAAATAAAAATCACCGATGGAGATTGAAAAGTCCAACCGACCGCAAATTTTTAAAAAGCTTTGGCCGCTCTGTTCTGAAGGCATTTCTGCGTGGAAATGTAAAGGAAAAAGTTCTTTACTAGAGAAATGTGTAAGCAGATGATGGATTATATCGGATCGTTTTATTGAAATGTTCATAATGTCAAACAAAGTTGAGCGGTGAGAAAAATGCTTTGGAAGTAAATGAAGACCTCTCTGAGCAGAGTTTCAGGTGTAAGAAAAGATGTTTCCGAATGAAAAAGACTGTATTATTAAGAATAGAAATAAATGCTTCAAAGCCAATAAGCAGAAGTGATATCGAATTTAAAAATGACCAATGAGATAAATGCATTATCTCTGGGATAAATTTATTTTTACTAAGACTATAGAGCGAGCTGTATGTACCAAAAGAAGGTACAGTCGAAGCTCGGTCATGCAGCTTGTGTTTAGCAGCCGCACAGCGCCAAGCAATAACCTGAGTAGGAATCTGACCTACGTAGGCTCTTTATTCCATGACTTAATATCGCATTTGCCGTAGGAATAGCATTACTGGAACGCTGCCTGCGGAACGCACTACGGGAGAAATGGCTAACTAGAGGAGAGTGTTTACCCTTCTGAGCACCAGCGAAACAAACGAGAAAATAAAGAAATATTCTTCAGTTCCGGCCTGCAGGGGATGTCTGGTGCTGTTGTAATCTGAACAGACATACCTAGTGAGCAGTGAGTGAAAGAACGGACATCAGAGTCCCCTTGGAAACTCGCCGCTCGTAGTAAAACACAGCATCGCGGGACAACACTCTGACATGCAGTGAGCCCTCAGACCCGAACAGACACTGCCCCGGGGAGCGGAGTTCGGACACACAGCATAGCGTCGCCAATGCGGCGTCGCTTCCGCAGCGCTACAGCCGCAGGCATGAAAGTATTGCGCTTCAGGGAGCTGCAGAAAGGCTGTGTAGGCACGTGAAAGTTTTGTGTTGACTCGAGAGTGGTGCATGCACGCAAAAAATTACGAGAAAATGAAAGCGACGATGTAGAGGCAACAGTGCGCCACATCGTTACGAGTAGTAGCTGTTCTGGGGACCAGTACAGTTCAGAATGTTGTCGAGGAATGTTGTGCTACAGAACATTAGTATTAGCTAAGTTAGGTTAACCATAGACCTGACATGGGCGACAACCACTCTATAGGTAGTACATGAAAATTATAGATCCCCAAAGATGCGTCTCGTGTCATTAATAGTACGTCAAGTGGCGTAGATTAAAGTAATTTTTAGTTATTGTTCAGATGTGCTTAGCTGTATGGTGTTCTAAGACACTGTATTCCTCAATTATCTAAATTTAAAAAGAGGTACAGCGTCGCACACAAGTTGTTCTGAAAAAATATTCAGGGGAGCCTCTGTCTCCTATATGGTTAAAACGTTCGGTCGCGCAGTACTTGAAACGTTCTGAGCAAATATTGTTTCTTGAAAAAATATCATAATTCGAAACGTGACTGCATCACTGGTTGCCGTGAGCGTTAAAGATTATATATATAACGTTATAGTCTAACCAGCCCACGAAGGCGGCTTAGGCGGTGCACGAGAGACTGCGCATGTGTCATACTTCGTACTTAGATAAACTTGATCTTTTATATTTTACTTCTCCAATAAATATAGAATTATCTTGGACTGTTTTGGAAGTTACAATTGTAATTAAGCATTGAATAATGGTAACAAATTTCTTGAAAATATTTTATATATATTTTATTTGATAATTTTCAACAAATTTGTTGCCATTATTCAACGCTTAAATTACAATTGTAACTTCCAAAACAGTCCACGATAATTCTATATTTATTGGAAAAGTAAAATATAAAAAGATCAATTTTATCTAAGTACGAAATATGACACATGCGCAGTCTCTCATGCCCCGCCTAAGCCGCCTTCGTGGGCTGGTCAGACTATAGTCTTTTGAAAATTACATTTAGTCAGGAGGGTAAAGAATAAAAGGTAACTAACAAAATATGGTCAAAAGCGGGTAAAAGGGACCTACTAGGGCCGAGCTGGCGCACCATCTACCAGAGGAGGCGCTATCTAATTTCAAAACTTTGCACTCCATTCTGTGTAACCAGCAGTTGCGAGCGGATCTACAGCCCTCTATATTGCTCCCTGTAATTAGGTGTCACCATACAACGCACGCGCCCTGTAAAATTCTCCAAGGATTTATGTATTGCGTAAATCTTGTCCTATAATTTAGTGGTGTAGGAGCAGGGTACTGAAGCAGGGGATGGTGTGCAGCAATATGAGGTGCAATCCTTACCAAGTGTTACTTGCAAAGAGCAGCAGTTTCTCAAGGGTGCGCAGCGAGAAAGTTAGTATAGTAAGAAACTAGAGCACTCTGACAGCGCACACCTCCGCCAAGCAAGGAACGGGACCAAAAAAATTCAAATTGGTTCTGAAACTATTATTTTCTTTGTATCAGCACCAAAATGTAATCATTCGTGCCTTTTGATAGCATTAACAGTTTTTGTAATTTTCTTGAAGATCCGTTCATAACTTTTAGAATTATGTTGCTAACAACCATTTTGACAAACATAAGTCAAACATACAAACGGACCAACCAATCATCACTAAAATTTAACCATTAATGTATTTTAGCAATACCAACAAGCCTTCTAAATTTCATGAAGATCCATGTATAACTGGTTGAGTTATTGTGCTAAAAAGCATAAAATCAAACTGCGACAAACAAGCTAACAAGAATGCCCCGTGGCGTAAGGCCATTACCCGCGGTGTGGGCCAAATTCAACGCAGTCATTTTTGATGGCCAGCAAATCCTAGTTTCTCTTATGGATGCTTTGTCCAACAAGGTTAGGGCACAGCCCCCGTAGGATGGGATCCTTAATAATTAAATAAGAAAAATGGAACGCCTCGTGGCGTAAGACAACCTGCCGCGATGGAGGCAAATTCAGCGCCGTCATTTCTGATGGCCAGCTAGGCCTAGTTTTTTGCCTGGGTCACATCTAGGTCAACCTACCAAACTCCCTGCAAAAATTATGAACATTGCTCAACTCCTCTACCTGCTTTTTGGTGGGCAGATATATACTGTATATATGTTGTGCGCTTTTGGTGGATTTGCGCGATCGATCGATCGCGCTGCGCGTTTGGTGGATCGTTCAAATTTTAAAATGGAAAACAAAAAAAAAAAAAACAGTCCTTGCCTCTCCTAACCTAC
>LQNS02278125.1:2546833-2561984 GCA_001587735.2 Parhyale hawaiensis | reverse complement strand
GGACTCTAGCTCATCATTAACCGTTAGGCTGCTCATTGATTCCCAGTGGGAATGAGCTGGTTGTTATTAATTGACGTCAAGAAGAGAAGAAGCTCTTGTTATAGGAGTAACCTGGTATAAGGAATAACTTCATACCAATACTATTTCTGTCAAGCAACTTTTGCAGAGAAATGGAAATGATCTGATATTGGAAATTACTTACTTCTTCAAATGATCTGGGGTCGAAAAAAATTATCTAGTGTTGGAAAACATGATTTGGTGTTGGAAAAAATGATCTGGTGTTGGAGTAAATGATTTGGTGTTGGAAAATATGACCTGGTATTGGGAATGACCTGATAGTAACTGCTGTCAATAAATTTTGTACAAAACTATGAGGCAAACATTGCCAGTTCTCGTCTTCACATGCAGCTCTTCATGACCATCGCAGTTATATAACTGCACTTACCTACTTAATTGGCTATAGAGAGGTAGGCCGATATACCTACGTAATAGGTGGCACACAGGCCTCATTTCCGTTGAGCAAATCAGTAAATACAATTTATGAGATACGTAAAGACGATTTCGCGCGCTGTCGATCGATCAAAGGTTTACAGCATTTCAATAATCTTCAAATTTTCTACAGCATTTGTAATTGCCTCGTCACAGGACCTTACACATCTTTTTTGTAAAGGAATTTTTAAAAGGTGGTGCCGACGTAAGTGTCACCTCTTTCTGTAGCCATTTATAAAGCAGTGGCTTACTGTCTTTCAAACACGAAGAGCATTTTTTAGCATCTGCCTTGTTATAAGTTCGCCAAACAGAGAAAGCTTATACTGATACGTTACTGAAGCTGCGCTGGCAGCTGGGCTAGGAAATATCCATAGAAATTACCCGACATCTGCTGTTAGATTACCAGCTCTTAAAAAAATAGAAGCAAAATTCATTACATGTCTTTTATCTCTAATTAGTTGCAACGGTACTGCTGTCGTGTGCCACCCTTAATAAAATCTAATAAATGTAACTCTTGTCCTACTCCGCGGCTTACACAAAAGTGTGCATAGTGATAATATTTAGACTAGTAATGTTTGCAACTTAGTGGAGACATTAAGTAATCCCCAGACAGACTGTATTATTAAGAATAGAAATAAATGCTTCAGAGCCAATAAGCGTAGACTCTACACATTAGGCACCTTACGCAATGGACTCGAAAAATTGGGGCAGCATACACCGCTCAGAATTTAAACTGTGTAAATCGCTTCATTGCAGGTATAAAATTTTGTTAATTCCTGAGGTAACATAAATTATATATCAGTGACAGCTGATGCCCTGAAAGACAAAGAGGTACGTAAGCTAACCAAATTTTGTTTGAATTTATACAATATTTCAAAAGTTATAAGTTGTTCTGCACTGTATTTTTAGTCAATTGTTACTGTCAAACGCTTTTTGCAGGTCTTGTGAGGTAATAAAACAGTGTTTTAATACTATAATTGTATTAAACTGAAGCAATTAACCCCTCAGCAATAAAATGAATAAACATAATGAATGAATTTAACAGCTATGCTTTAGAGAAGCAAGGTTTTTTGTTTTTACATAACTTCCATTCCTTGAAATTAAGTCAAACCTTCTTTTGTCTACTGAGGAAATCAGTAAGTGAAGTTGAGATGATGGTGATACAGTACCAACAACATCAGTAAATTTCAGCCCGAGGTCGTTTTTCTGATCAAAATTGGACGCCCTTTTCATAAACCTCTCTTTTCAAAATTAACTAGAGCTGTTCAATGAGATTAAGGTCAGGAGAGTAAGGTGGCTAAGTCATCAGACGGAACTGACCATGGTAGGACATCGAGCCATGGTGACGAATGCTCGTTTATAAACGCTATGTAAGCTTGACTCGTAACTTTGACGCCCTCTGGCACTCGGAAAGGTATGGTAAAGTCATCCCGTGCGATACCGGCTGAAAACGTAACACCGTGATGGCGTCGCAATCGCTGCGGACTAGGATATCCAATAGGACTCCACACTTTCCCCCATTCACCCGGGCTATCAAGGGCAGATGTAGCTTCATCCATAAAGAGAGCATATTGGAGGTTTATTTTTTCATGTATTTTCGTGTCCAAGTGATGACTTTTTCCTTGTGGGCTTTTTCAACAGAGACCTGGCGGGAGTCTTAACGTTCCTTGCCAGTTCATTCAAGACATTGCATCGGGTTTATCTGAGCAAAGGAGTGATACCGACTTTGTCAACTATGGCAGCGTTAGTGCTGTTTGGATACTTGCTGACTTGTCTGCGCTATTTTTTTTATAATATCTCAAGTGAAAGAGTTCTTCTCGTGTTTTTATCTCTCCTTAATTTCCTGTTGGTGTTCTCCACGTATAAAGAGAAAGATCTCTCTCTCTACCTGCTCGGCTAAATTCATAAGAAACCCACCTTCTGCAAGGCGTGCAACAATCCGCTTGTTTTCGATAACCGTCTAGCGTCCTTTTCAACGTATTTTCATAAATAACACTCTAATGAAGCGATATACAGTTAAAATTGTTTAACAATACAGAAAACTGTAAATTTTTAAGAATATTTTATGAATTCAAGCGAAATTTGGTTGGTTAGTTTACGCATCTAGTTGCGGTTTTTCAGGACACCAAGTTTCCCCCCTTATGTGAGATTTATATTACTTTAGAAATTAGCAAACTCTTGATCTGCAATTAAGCAAATTACACAGTTTAGGTACCATACAACACTCAACAATTGGGAGCCATGAACTATCACTCACCAAATGGGCACCATAAATCCCTCTGAAACTGGGCACCGTACACCACTCAGAAATTGGGCACGAAGTTCGTACCACTCGAAAAGTGGGCACCATAGACCATTCTGCAATTAGGTACCACACACACACGTACCCACACAACCTCGCTCATACCAGGCGATATTCAGGAGCCTGACAATGAGCAGGGACAGGCGTATAGGGCAAGTAGGCGCCTGAGGGGGTCTGGGATGCCTAATAATTGAGTCATTACAGGCAACAAGCGGCAAAAAATCGGCCGCCCGTCTCCGAAGCGCTGGAAACCTCCGACAAAAACAGCAGCGTAGGCCGAGCATTCTTGCTGGCGGCTTCAGACGAGGACATCGCAGCGAGCGAGGCTTTGTTCATGACAGATAAGACTTGAAAAAAGAAATAAAAATCACCGATGGAGATTGAAAGGTCCAACCGACCGCAAGTTTTTTAAATAGCTTTGGCCGCTCTGTTCTGAGGGAATTTCTGCGTGGAAATGTAAAGGAAAAAGTTCTTTACTAGAATAATGTGTAAGCATCTGATGGATTATATCGGGTCGTCTTAGTGAAATGTTTCTAATGTAAAACAAAGTTGAGCGGTGAGAAAAATGTTTTGGAAGTAAATGAAGACCTCTCTGAGCAGAGTTTCAGGTGCAAGGAAAGATGTTTCGGAATGAAAAAGACTGTATTATTAAGAATAGAAATAAATGCTTCAGAGCCAATAAGCAGAACTGATGTCGAATTTAAAATGACCAATGCGAGAAAGGTATTATTTCTGGGACAAATTTTTAAACTTGAACTCTTTCTTTTTAGTAAGACTATAGAGCGAGCTGTACTAAAAGAAGGTACAGTGAAAGCTCCGTCATTCAGCTCGTGCTTAGCAGCCGTGCAGCGCCAAGCAATAACCTGAGCAGCAATCTGCCCAATGTAGACACTTTATTCCACGACTTAATATCGCCTTTGCCGTAGGAATAGCATTACTGGAACGCTGGCTTGCATAACGCACTGCGAGAGAAATGGCTAGCTAGAGGAGAGTGTTTACCCTCCTGCGCACCAACGAAACAAACGAGAGAAAAGCAGAAAATAAAGAAATATCCTTCAGTTGCGGCCTGCAGGGGATGTCTGGTGCTGTTGTAATCTGAGGAGACATACCTAGTGAGCAGTGAGTGAAAGAACGGACATCAGAGTCCCCTTGGAAACTCGCAGCTCGTAGTAAAACACAGCATCGCGGGACAACACTCTGACATGCAGTGAGCCCTCAGACCCGAACAGACACTGCCGCCCCGGCGCGCGTAGTTCTGACACACAACAGAGTGTCGCCAATGCGGCGTCGCTTCCGCAGCGCTACAGCCGCAGGCATGAAAGTATTGCGCTTCAGGGAGCTGCAGAAAGGCTGTGTAGGCACGTGAAAGTTTTGTGTTGCCCCGACAGTGGTGCATGCGCGCAAAAAAATTACGAGAAAATGAAAGCGACGATGTAGAGGCAACAGTGCGTCACATCACTACGAGCAGTAGCTGTTCTGGGGCGCAGTACTGGTCAGACTGTTGTCGAGGAAGGTTGTGCTACAGAACATTAGCATTAGCTAAGTAAGGTTAACAATAGACCTGACGTAGGCGACTTCAGCGACAACCACTCACCACCGCGGCGGTCTATAGGTAGTATATGAAAATTATAGATTTCCAAAGATACGTCTCGCTTTATTAATTGTACGTCAAGTGGCATAGATTAAAGTAATTTTTAGTTTTTGTTCAGATGTGCCTAGCTTTACGGGGTTCTAAGACACTGTATTCCTCAATTATCTAATTTTAAAAAGAGATACTGCGTCGCACACATGTTGTTCTATAAAAAATTGTAAGGAGAGCCTTTGTCTCCTATACTATTAAAACGTTCGGTCGCGCAGCACTTGAAAGGTTCTGAGCAAAAATAATTTTTTTTTTTTTAAATATCATAATTCGAAACGTGACTGCATCACTGGTTCCCGAGAACGTTCAAGATTATATGTTATAGTCTGACCAGCCAACGAAGGCGGCTTAAGCGGGGCATGAGAGATTGCGCATGTATCATATTTCGTACTTATAGAAAATTGATCTTTTTGTATTTTACTTTTCCCATAAACATAGAATTATCTTTGACTGTTTTCGAAGTTACAATTGTAATTAAGCATTGAATAATGGCAACAAATTTCTTGAAAATTATATTTCATATATATTTTATTTGATCATTTTCAAGAAATTTGTTGCCATTATTCAATGCTTAATTAATTACAATTGTAAGTTCCAAAACAACCCAAGATAATCCTATTTTTATAGGAAAAGTAAAATATAAAATTATCAATTTTATCTAAGTGCGAAGTATGACACATGCGCAGTCTCTCATGCCCCGCCTAAGCCGCCTTCGTGGGCTGGTCAGTCTATAGTCTTTTGAAAATTACATTTAGTCAGGAGGGTAAAAAATAAAAGGTAACTAACAAAATGTGGTCAGGAGCAGATAAAAGGGACCAACTAGGGCCGAGCTGGTGCACCATCTACCAGAGGAGGCGCTATCTAATTTCAAAACTTTGCACTCCATTCTGTGTAACCAGCAGTTGCGAGCAGATCTACAGCCCTCTATATTGCTCCCAGTAATTAGGTGTCACCATACAGCGCACGCGCCCTGTAAAATTCTCCACGGATTTATGTATTACGTAAATCTTGTCTTATAATTTACTGGTGTAGGAGCAGGGTACTGAAGCGGGGGATGTTACGCAGCAATATGAGGTGCAATCCTTACCAAGCGTTACGTACAAGGAGCAGCAGTTTCTTAACGGTGCGCAGCGAGAAAGTTAATATATTAAGAAACTAGAGCACTCTGAGAGCGCATACCTCCGCCAAGCAAGGCAGCGGTAACGAAAAATTCTAATTGGTTCTGAAACCATGATTTTCTTTGTATCAACACTAAAATGTAATCATTTGTGCCTTTTAATACTATTAACAGTTTTAGTAATTTTCTTGAAGATCCGTTCATAACTTTTAGTATTATGTTGCTAACAACCATTATGACAAACATAAGCCAAATACACAAACGGACCAACTGATCATCACCAAAATTTAATCATTTATGTCTTTTAGTTTTACTAACAAACCCAATAAATTTCGTAAAGATCCATCCCCAACTGTTTGAGTTATTGTGCTAAAATGCATAAAATCAAACTATGACAAACAAACGAACAAACTAGAACGCCTCGTGGCGCAAGGCCATTACCCGCGGTGGGGGCCAAATTCAACGCAGTCATTTTTTATGGCCAGCAAATCCTACTTTCTCATATGGATGCTTTGTCCAACAAGGTTTGGGCACAGCCCCCGTAGGATGGGATCTTAATAATTAAATAAGAAAAATGAAACTCCTCGTGGCGTAAGACAATCTGCCGTGATGGAAGCAAATTCAGCGCCATCATTTCTGATGGTAAGTTAGGCCTAGTTTTTTAGCCTGAGTCACATCTAGGTCAACCTACCAAACTCCCTGCAAATAATTATGAACATTGCTCAACTCCCTCTACCTACTTTCTCGTGGGCAGACAAATACATATGTATATATCTGCTTAAATCTTTAACAGAAACACTATCATCTCTCCCACTTCGTTCACGGATGATAATTATCACAAAATTTGTTCATTTGGTCTTCGTAATATACCTAAAAACTCGTGTACATTTTTTGAAAATCCGTCCATAAGTTTTTGACTTATGGTGTTAAGAAAAAAATTGGTAGATAAACAAACAAACAAACAAATGAACGAATTTTCACTAAAAGCTAATCATCTGTTACTATTAACTTGTCTAACAATCCCTGTAAATTTCGTAAAGAGCCATTGATAAATATTTGAGTAATCTTGGTGACAGACAAAGAGACAAACGAACAGAGAGACAGACAAACAGCCGGAGGACAGACAGACAAACACGACAAATACATAACCTCCTTGGCGGAGGTAATAATACATTTTACGACAGCATTTTAAGACGCAACGATGTTTATGTAACTTTGTTGAGTAAAATTTTACTTCGGTGAGAGGTGCGCCGAAAAATTTTAATCGCTTCGAACTGTGGGCCGCGACTGTAAAGTTCGGGAACCTCCGACGCAGAAGATATCTTATGCCGGGGCCACAATGCACTTTCGTAAGAACAACGTAATGCGAGGACGCGTAGCTATGCTACCGAGTTGAAATATATTTCAAGACGACGAGTGCATTGCTCATCCTCGCTTTCAGTCTTGTTATTGCGAATGTACACGTGGGCTCGAGGCATTAAACAACGTCACTGCCACGAGCAAAGCTAGTTTTATTTTCTATTAAAGTTTGAGCCACCAGTGGCTCATATGGTAGTGAATGTGTTAAAGTGCCAACTCTGTTCTTACCAGCCTGCGTCACTTTGCTACGAGGGCCGTTTGTCTCATAGTATTCCTGCGGGTAAAAGCCTTATAGCCAGATAGTGCAGCCTAGTACAGATACGAGAGATGCAAAAGTTGTCCATCGTACGTACGCCTCTCTTGTTGTCGGCGGTGTGCTGCGATGCGACACCTGAACATTTTTTTTAAGGAAGGGCGTGTGGGTCCACTAGCGGCCGAACTCAACCACCACTTTGGTGATCCCGACGAACAGTGTTCGGTTGTATTATCCAGTTAGAGTAACTGGAATTAGTTCTCTGAGTAGTTTTATTATTTACGAGCGGGTGTCGATACTTCGTTTACCAATTAAATTGAAAATAAGTAACCTAATCGCACAAGTGAATGCAGCAACACTTACAAATTGAATCTCATTTAGATCTTTGGAGAAACTAATTGGACTTGCGATACCTACTGACCGAAATTAACCCTCCACTTGGAGCATTGTAGTTACTGCATGCACCACTATTCTCTTGAAAATTGGCACATTGAGTTTCGTATTTCAGTAACAATGCGCTTCAAGATTGGCACATTAATCTTATCAGAAGACATTCGCTGCCTCACCTGCAGCTTACCTAAGAAATTATGCCCTGTATTTCCGTCACATAATAAATGAGGCGTCGCAACAGCCGCGGCCTTGTGGGGCCGAGCTGCCAAGGAATTAGTTGGGCTTTTCTTTGGCGGAAACGACAACATTTGCTCCAAATTTTCTGCTTCTGCAACTTTAATTTGGCAAGGAACGGGTCACGAGGAAGACGACGCGAGGAGATATTCATGGCTTGGTCGTTTTCTATAACAATCGCTTTCTGTGCGGCCAGGAACAGAACTTCGCCCCCAAATTATTCAGGAGATGCAGGAGAAAAGGAGTGAGGGGGTGTCGCTCCAGAGATCGACTGTTACTTTCGCTGGGGTCAGTTGTCCTGACTTATTTAAGTCCCCATGTATCAGTCCTGGGAATCTGGGACATCAGAAAATATCTTTTTATTACTGCTATAAACTGAATCTATCCTGCTGTTAGAATACTGCACGGGTTTCTGGTCACTTGCATAATTGATTGGTCACTCCGTTCCGACGTGAATCTTAGATAGAAAAATTCAAGTGCTTCGTTGCAGAAAATGCCGTTGGCTATAAAAGACAAAACATAAGCAATAGAGACGCCGGGAGCACTCCTGGCGCTGGCATAGATGGTGAACTTCAGTTCCTTCCCATTACAAAGAATTAATTCGTGTGAGTTTATTATGGGCAGATGGAGTGAAAAATCAATAAGTAAGAAAGTTGAACCACAAATGAAAGCGAATAAAAAGGGGTTTATGTTGATTTTTTTTTGCCGTCATTTCAGGACGGCGCCGGCCACTATAGGTTCACATTTAAACAGCAACGAATTGATTTTTTCATTAAAATAATGTTGTCTAGTGCTCGTTTTTGAAGGAACACTTGACGTAGTAATGCATTGAGAAGTATTGCAAACAGTAGAGCCTAGTCTACGTATGCGCTAGCGTTATAGTAACCTTTGCCCACGGGCACCATACGGTCACGTTACAAACATTGCTACTCTTACCACGGACGAATTTCAATTATTGCATGAAGGGCTACAGCGCAGTGACAACTGCCTTTTAGTTTAAGTAAGTCTTTCAAATTTGAATAAATCTTGAGCTCTTTCCTCCATCTCAAGCTAGGACAGTACAGCAATACTCTATCGTATGGCAACACTGACACGGTGGTATGGCAACATTGACACGGTGGTATGGTAACACTGACACGGTGGTATGGCAACGCTGACACGGTAGTATGGCAACGCTGACACGGTGGTATGGCAACGCTGACACGGTGGTATGGCAACACTAACACGGTGGCATGGCAACACTGACACGGTGGTATGGCAACGCTGACACGGTGGTATGGCAACGCTGACAATGTGGTGTGGCAACGCTAACACGGCGGTAAGCGCGGAGGCGAGGCACCACAGCCACGGTGGTGAGACGCCACCACCCCACAAATGATACAAATAAACCAGACACATACAATGCCAATGGGCCAATTTGTTGGTATTGCCGCACTGCAGATGCGTTTGGCAAAACCCGTCCCAGTGCTACTGCCAATAATCGATCAGTTTGGTAAGGAGAGAACCAGAGAGTCCCTTACTACGGCAGCAACTGCCTGCTCCCCGTAACAAAGGTTTTGTTTGATCCCAGTGCCATTGACAGCGACCTGGAGGGAAACCCTCGCAATTCTGCAGGTGTTCCCCCTGATTGTTGATATTTCCACGGGCCTTGCCTCGTTCCATTGATTCAAAAATTTTCTCAAAAACATAAGGAATTTTTTCTATCGGTGTGCAGGAGAGATGCCCGAAGGTGTATAGGGAATACCGTACATTATTATTACCGTACATTATTATTACCGTACATTATTTTAGGCTTTCGCTTCTTTTGCTCTAAAAGGCTTACGGTCAATATAAAAAAAAACTTAAATGTTAGTGTCAAGCAATGTGAATTGACTGAGTGCCTTCCCACCGCCATGTTTCACCTCAAAGGTATATTGGCCGGTGCTACAGCTGAAATACTGCGTGAGCAGGAAGCGTATCCTGAAATAACCAGTTATTATGCATAATTTGCTAATTCTACAAAAAATATTTAACACACTGTAAACGCAATATAAGTGTACAATACCATCTATAACCCAGGCTAGAAAGGCTTAAACTAGGAGAATACTACTACTACTCATAAGGGCTGTGACTTTGCGCAATATCCACACATATTCTGTTCAGTAATATGACCGAATTTTGATTTTCAAAGTTTATACTAGTGAAGTCTATGCATAGGCATCATATTTTATGTAAAAAATCAAAATTCAGTCATACAGCTGGACAGAACGTGCGTGCATATTTTTAAAGTCACAACCCTACACATAACCAAGGCGAATTTCATTTTAAATACGCTATTTCCTCTGTCACTGGGAATCACAAAAGCATCCACGTGGCGTTGTAAAGCAATTTTTACATCGCAGCTTCTCAGAGAAACACCACAGAAAAAAACAGGAAAATAATATAAGAGGAGACGAGGCAGCACAAGGGCTTTCATGTTTGGTCCCGTGGACAAGAGCGAGTCAACTCGGAAGTTGTCGAGCAAGCAAAGTTTGGTGGACGCAACAAGTGGTCGCCGGCCGCCTGCGCTGCCGGCATACGCTGATGAGCAGCGCGCTCCAGTGCTGCGTAACAGTGAGTGTCTGCAAGACCCGATGTTGTTTCGTTGCGATAGAGTGCAAGAAATGTGCATGTATCATGGCAGGGTAACGGCTCGAGTCTGCCAATTTGTGGTCCCCATTCCCCCAGCTCAATCCCGAATACTCGCCTCGGATGAGAGCAATTACCCTAAGATTTCCAGCCGAGGTAACCTGCGACCAATTTTCTCAAAATTGCCAACTTTCAGCATGACAGGACACGCTGCCCAAAAGTTCCCGAACTATACTGATTAATGTATAATATTACCCTCTGCGTGTCTTTTTTTTCCACTTCCGTCACCTCGAGAGTAGTCCCACTGGGAGAACTTAGATCGGCCTCAGCAGATTTCCAAAGCACCTAAAGCGCCTTGGATTTTTTTTCTGTTAGGTTGTTCAATACCCCTTTTCGGTTCCTCTTCAATCCCCTAAACTGCATAAAAACACTGAGGTCCCATGCACCTAGCAGTGTTTCATCGTACTATAGCTCTAGATAGTATATATAAGCTATACAGACATTCTGGGAATTTTGGGTAGCACCTTGTATCTTAAATAATATTAGAGTTATCTCTATCTATGTAGTGTACGTATTGAGCGCGTAATGTGCCGTTGCAGAACTCACCGTCTCTCGCGTCATCGTACGTCAGGTAGTAGAAATTGCTACTACTATGAACTGGTTAAGATGTACTAAGATTCATGTGTGTTGCCAAATCATAGAATATATTTATTAATTAGTTGCATAAGAAATTATAACAAGTATGAAAAGTAAAGATAAAATCCTATCGTAAAAAAAAAAATTATTTCAACCAATAGTGGGGCGATCGACGTGGCCATCGTAATAAAAATTAATCTTACCAGCTGCTCGTATTACGTTCGTATTACCAGCTGCTCGTATTACGTTCGCGCTTCAGTTAGACGTCAGGGTCGACCCTCTGCGCAAAACGATATACCTACAAGACTCACAGATTTATTAGTATTTTCATGATATATTGAATTTTATCTGACGAAAACGTTGTGCAATATTTTGACGACAACAGTGACAGATGTCAAATTGCCTGCATATTCGGAAGCCCGAAATGCTTTCTTCTAAGGAAAATATTGAACTGCGTGCGAGACCGTATGACGCTTTGACATCATAATGAGTAGCTGCGGTGCGTAATCATATTTACATAATAATTTACTCACGAGGTCACGTTACTCACCAAGAGTGTCGAGTCGATCAGGAAGAACAAAACTTTGCTGAACGACTTACCTGTAAGAAAGAAAAATAACATAACTATAATTCTTTGGAATATATATAAATGACACAGGGTATGAATATAAAAAGGTATAAATTACGATTATAGTAATAATTCAAACAAATGTGTTCACATACACGTTAAAATAATACACAAACTTTGCGTCTCCTACTCGAAGCCATGTCGGAGGCCAGCAAATAGAAGAGGATGTATGGTATGCAGTATATATTGGACGTTTGAAAATTTTATAAAACTTTAATTATATACTTTAAATGCTATAATCNAAGGATCAATGAAGAACAGAAGAAAAATAAGAAGCAAATAAGAGAAGAGGAGATTCCGCACCGGCCTAGAAGCATTACGCAAACGTATAGGTTATTGCGTGAATTCTTCACGCACGGGTCCACTAGTATTTATATAATAATTTACTCACGAGGTCACGTTACTCACCAAGAGTGTCGAGTCGATCAGGAAGAACAAATCTTTGCTGAACGACTTACCTGTAAGAAAGAAAAATAACATAACTATAATTCTTTGGAATATACATAAATTGCACAGGGTATGAATATAAAAAGGAATAAATTACGATTATAGTAATAATTCAGACAAATGTGTTCACAAACACGTTAAAATAATACACAAACTTTGCGTCTCCTACTCGAAGCCATGTCGGAGGCCAGCAAATAGAAGAGGATGTATGGTATGCAGTATATATTGGACGTTTGAAAATTTTATAAAACTTTAATTATATACTTTAAATGNCGTTAAAATAATACACAAACTTTGCGTCTCCTACTCGAAGCCATGTCGGAGGCCAGCAAATAGAAGAGGATGTATGGTATGCAGTATATATTGGACGTTTGAAAATTTTATAAAACTTTAATTATATACTTTAAATGCTATAATCTTCGGATAGCTAGTTATCGCTATCGATTTACATAATTAGATTTTATCGATAACGAAATCGATAAAAGCGAATTTGAATGACGTTATCGTTAATCACTATTTTTGTAATAACAGCTTTCAGAAACAAACTATCAAGTGCTCAGGACGCTTTGGATTAGGTCACGAAAGTAAGCCTTTGAGGCTTGAGTTGTTCGGAACTTCAGACAGGTGCTCTGACTACGGCCCTTAGATTTGAGCTTCACCCATATCGATTACCCGCGGGTCTGCCGAGATTCAGTCTTACGCCGTATAGAAATGGAGCTTTTGGTCGGCTCAGGAAAATCGGGTTGTTTCTAACACCTGCGACACCATTGACGGTAGCGAAGCCAAAGGTCCAGCCTGCCATCCCGTACAAGTCAAGTCAAGTGGACTTGGCTTAGATCGACTACGACATCCCAATTGTACGTGCGTGCAGGGGAAGTATCATTAGCATACCTAGGGATAGGTTCATCCTCAGCTATACACTGAAGGCCGGGAATTACCTTACAGATAACCGCTGATAAGCACAGCGACGGGGAATTGTTACGCTTGTAGTACATAATTTAAGCTTCTACTTAACTAAAGCGGCAATAAAATATATATGACGTGCGTCAACAGAAAATTGGACCCAAGCACGAAGGTGTTACCATACAGAATCGACACACAGAGGAACAGTTGGTCGGAAAAGAATATAATAACGTGCCACAAGCAACAGCAAATACATGGATGGTAGATAAGTATTCATAAAAGGTGGATGTCCTGGAGGCCTAGTCAATGCCCATATTACATATACTGCCACAACTGCTGATGCCTGTGCTGGCGACAAGTCTCTGGCCGCGATTCCACCCTATTTGACGGCAGCGGCCGCCCTACAGCACTTGTCTTTTGCATCACAGTAAACTCCACCCACGCTGATACAGAAGACGAGTGCTATAGGGCGGCTGCCGACGCAAAAATGAGTGAAATCTAGGGAAGAGACGCGTCGCAAGCACGGGCCTCAGTAGCTGTTGCACTAAGGTAACCTATGAGGATAATCTGCGGGTGCTAGTGTCGTATAATAGGATAGGCGAACCTAACTAATCTAACCCTCATCCCCTAAAGCAAGGAAACACCAACAACAGTTATTGCTGTAAAAGTACGAACAGGCAGGATAAAATTGAAACGAAAAAAAACTGAAATCTAGCATGCGTGAAAGTACACCGGTGATAATGAGAAACTTTTACCTGATTAATTTGATACTTACTCTGTAATACTTACAGCTGTCGTAAGCTGAATAAATTACAAACGATTTCGTTGGAGTGAGCATAAGAATTATCTGTTATGGGAAGTCGATAAAGCAATTTTTAAGTTCTCACTCAACGTTCGACAAACAAAGCGTGTTTGTGCGATCGTTATCTGTTAGTTTTATAACTGCCAATAGCTTTAAAATTCGGGAAACATTCATCTCCACTGTGCCGCTAGAAAGTTCTTGAAAAAAGTCCAACGTTCTTCCTTCCTAGATGACGCTATGGGGCTGCTGCGCGAGCTGAGAGAGAACGCCTGCTTTCATAGGGCGCGGTGGTGGTAATGATGCTTGCCACGCATCGGTCTTAATGGTGCATCGCGATTTTGTACTACCTTTTACTAGTATATATATATACATAGATAAAACTATGCATCTGGGCACGAAGAAGGCAGAAGAATAACAAAAGTAGCTTAAACTCTGAACGGTGAGGCTAGAACTTTTACATTTACACTGTCTTCGAGTAGCAAATCTCAACTTATTGTCATCACTAATTTTTTCTTTTTTTTTTTTTTTGCTAAAGATAAAGATGAGAATATATTTAACCACGCATGAACTTTAGGTCATGGCGTAAAGCTCCATCTTAATTGGGCACGATTGAAACATGTATGAATCACGAGAAAAGTTGTCGTCATTTGTATATCAGCAATGAAGCTGAGCTAGTTCCTTAAATACTAATTTGGAAATAATGAATACGATCGGTGTCTCCACGCTGTTGCCGGTCTTCAATATACAAACATAACACATTATGTGCTTTAATATAGTATTCTGTGCAGCTTAATATCCACTAAATAGAAAATTGCGCCTCGGGAAGTTCAATAATTGCTTGTCAACGCTTTCAAGAATTGTCTTGACGAGCATTGGAAACAACACCCTCCACAACTACAAACACCTCCTTCAGAAGTCACAAACTCTTAACGGCCAAGCTACAGAGGCCACCTTGATCCATTATTTTTCATACCCCAGCTAATTTAACATCTGCGAGCTCAGAGGATCTGCAGCAGTGCATGAGTTACTACTTGGCTGAGTTTATTTTCTTTTCTACCTCAGCTATCTAAATGATATTGAAATGATGGCAACCCTATTAAAAATTTCAGCAGTCGTTCCAGCGGCGTTGCGCAGTTTTAAGCCGTACATACACCCGCGAACTCCGCAGTAATTGCACCACGGCTGCGCAGTATGTCCGCTTTTCAAGGGTATAGCAACATTCTTATACTTATTGCTGTGAGTTTTTATGCATCATTTGTCAAAGAACAAAGTTTTGTTAACTGTTGGTTTCATATACCGTTTGTTTAATCGCTTTGTTCCATTGTCTTATTATACAACGTGTTCA
>LQNS02278125.1:2521970-2546822 GCA_001587735.2 Parhyale hawaiensis | reverse complement strand
GCAATTGCTGCGGAGTTCGCGGGTGTATGTACGGCTTAAAATTGCGCAGCGCCGCTGGATTGACTGCTGAAATTTTTAATAGGGAATAGCTCATAGAGGGCCGGAGCGTAAGTCCCGCCTGGTCTCTGGGAATGGGACTCTTGGTCTGTCTACTGCCAGCTATCTATTCTAAGCTAAATAAAATTATTGCAATAAACTGCAAGTAGAACATACATTTTAGTAAAAGATTAAAAAAAAACATAGGATACGACTAAAATTTAAGTAAGTTTTTACTCCCAAATGTGCTAACCCAATCGAGATATCTTCCCTGGTCTACTGTATTTCTTAAAAATTTTAAACTTTCCGTGAACAATGCAACGCTGTACTATGTTTGGCAGTGGAGATTCAACCATTCATTATTTGTTGAGAGATATTAAGGTCTATAGCGTGAAATTTTCGGTCATTATAAATTGAAAACTAAGGAGTTTTGGGCATTTTATCCTTCATGAAAATCGATTTATAGTGAGTTTTTCTACCTATGGTTGAAATTTGTCTACCTAAAAAAACACCCTGTATATAGAAAATGAGAGATTTCAACATGCATCAATGACGCCGCGAGCTGTGCGACAGGAACTAACTGTATTCTATTGTATCATATTGTAGCCACGTTAACTTTTTCTAAAGAAAAACACAATCATTAATAAATGAAGGGAAGAGGTTTACGTCTTGTCGCGGTGTCTCTAGTCAGAGCGAAATCCTGAGAAAATCTTCCAAACTTGTTGGGAAACCGGCAGCCTGCGTCAGGCCGCTGCCTCTGCGTCTTCTATGTAGTGCTTCTCTGTCCGCGTATTTGTACTCACAGTCGCTTAGCATCTAACCGTACCAAACTGAGGGATGTCCTCGTGTAACAAAGCATTATAATAACCACAAGTGTGTGTTTAGATACATATAAAAAATTATAACAGGAAACCAGATTCTACCTGTTTGAGATTTTTTTATGAATGCAAATATAGGTACTGTAGAAGTCAAAAAGCAAATCAGTTCGTTTATAAGTAAGATCATATGTGAAAAATAACTAAGTTCGCACATATGTAAGATAATACATTAGAAGACGTAAACAAAAGGAAAGTTGCGTTAATTTTACTGAATGTTGAGGAAAAATGGATGAGTCGATTAAGATTTAGGTCCATAACAATTTACCAACTCTGTCGTTCCGAACAAAATTAAAGAACTACCGGAAAATTTGCCCGTTACGTAAGAGATAAAAGCATATCTGATATACGAAAGCATATGGTCTTGTATACACATATATATGAGTGACATGACAGTGATTCCCGAGCGTAGTAAGTAAGGATACAGTCAAGTATATTAGTCCATGACTAGTAGGACCATTAGACAAATGTATGAATCAGTCAAATACTCATGAGAACATTACACAGTCTCATGTATCAGTCAAAGACTCATTGAGAAAGAACATTACACAGTCTCATGTATCAGTCAAGGACTCATTGAGAGCATTACACAGTCGCATGACTCAGTCATGAAGTCTGTGAGGTCCACAAGGCCAAAGGTCATAGATGCCGAGGGGTAATTGGAAGAAGGCGCAGCAGCTCCGTGGAGTTACGATTAATTTGGCCCCTCAGGAGCAGAAGGCCACTGGCTGGTCACAACAGTTATTGCGATCTGCTCCCTGTGGACGGCCCTCAGAGTGGCTCTGGCAGATATTGCGATTAATGAACTCTCTTTCGACCTGAAAATTTACTCCAAGAGGAAAACAACTCGTGCTGGGCAGATCCCACGAGTTCCTAGCAATTAAACCTTCGTGACTTTGCGAAGTGGAACTTTAAAAAATATGTGAGCGCAGGCGGTGCCGAGCAGCGCCCTTGCTGACCTTTAAACTGGGCTGTTCTTGTAGTGCGCTGTAATAGACACTAGAAAGGATTTAAATACAGTAGCGGAAATATTATGTAAAAAATTGTTTAAGGGAAACACCCGTTTTTTCATTCCTGTTCCCTGTTTTCCCCTAAAGAATTTATTTGCTTGCTTTAGTTCAGTGAATCCCAAACTTCACTATGCCTGTCACCTCTGAGGAACATTTATATGTTTTCGCACCCATTACAATACTAGGTAGGTACCCAAATAGTGACAAATGAAATTACACTAACTTTTGTGCCGCAAATTTAAGCTAATTTGTAAATGACTGAGAAGCAAAACAGTCTTTCGCACCCTTGAAAAAATCCTTTCGAACCCCTAGGGGTACCATGCACACCCTTTTAAGATCCTCTGGCTTAGTTTGAAATAGCAATTATATCAACACCAATATAGTAAACACAGTCGTGTGTTAATTTGTTTATATATTTGTTTGATTATATTTTATGTACTTCTATGTTTCGGGTCACGCTCTGAAAGAAACAGGCGAAAAATAGGCCAGGTTGTAAATTTTGTAATTCGATTGCCTTTTCCTGGAGATCGATGACAAGACTGTAGAAGATGACGAAAGCAGGATCCTCGATCATTCCTTCATATATGTCAATGTACTTCTTGCTTGGAACAGTTCTTGGCATCGAAATAATTAAGCTATTTTGAGCCTCTCTTAGCGCGATTATGGAACCTGATTTTTATCACTTTCTCCATACATCGAAACATATTTTTGTTCTCATCACTGAAAACTGATAGGTAGAAAACAGGCAGGGTTGCAGATGGTAAACGTACATCTCAGTGCAGTTCTTTCTTTTCAAACGTTGAAGTTCACTCAATGCAGATACATAGAGCTTCTCTAAGCACTCTGTTGCATCGTTTTTCGTACTCTCCATTGTGGTTTTCTTCATCCAAACTTCGGCTGCCCTGAGTTTACGCTGATGCTCTTTTTGGCTGCAAGATCTTCGAAGCAAGTGGCAGAATATGCTCCAGCGGTCAGAAAGCGAAAAAAGACCATGATGATTTCTTGGCACCAAACAATTTTCTCAAATTTGTTGAGTTCTTCTTTCAACAGAACAATTCACTTAAGGAAAACTTCTGAGCTATAAGACAGCATCAGTATCCAGGATACAGATCTCAGTATTTATTAGGAGACAATATCGACTGGAAGCAAAAAACATCGCTTTTCAGTATATAACGGAAGGACTGCTTGGCGCTGCTCAGCCCTAGCATTAATAGGAAAATTATGATCATTGAAGGCGGATCGTCACAAATTCTTGCTGTCATATTTGACAGCGCGGGCGCTCTAGTTCTGTCTAAGAAAAAGCACTGTGGGCGTCTACACCTCTTGAGTACGGTTCAAGAACAATTAATTTGACAGACACACTTTTCTGTATCCTGTCTACGCCAGAAATATAGGACTGGGAGACAAAGCAAGCAACAAGCTGCATATTACTGTACAATGGGATTATTGTTGATTTAAGCCAATTTGTATAACTATTTCTGGCATGAAATAAATTCTTAGAACCAAGATTTCAATCAGCGACTTTTGAGTGTCACAAACCGAATAACTGACGCTATCCTGAGCCATTAATGGCGTTCGTCAGATTTCCTAAACTTCTACGCATCATTATAAAGACGAATCGTCTAGCCTTAATGACGGGATGGAAGCTGTCAATAACATCCCCAGCTTAGTTATTTGTGAGACATTGAAGACCGAGCGGCTCATTGCTATTATTATTATTATTTCACTCCAAGTGACGTCATTATTGAGACCCGTGTGAACGGTCTCCTGAGCGAACTATAATTAGAAGTGTGCCACAGCACCCAGTTCTCTTATACTGCGCTTGTTCTCACATCATTTTGTTACCGACGGATTTTAATTAACTGGTGCCATATAATGAAAAAAATCATCAGCTATCCACGAAGGGTTAGGAGTACAGTCCTAAGACGGTCCACAGAGACAAAGATGTTCACTGTACCTACCTTGAGTACCTTGAGGGTGGAATGGCTTCTAGATCCACAGGTTATCATGCAGGTCCACATATGATGTTCCCTAACCACATAATGCCTCCCATTTCCACATAGTTTATTGTACGTCCTCACGGTATCTAGATCCACATAGTCTATAGTAGGTCTTCACGGTATCTAGATCCACATAGTGTCACTGCACTGCCACTTCACGTTTCTCAAGTCCACACAATATTCCGCCCGATCCAAAGGGCATGGTCCCACCATTTGCAGATCCCTATGTTGTTAACTGCCAAAACTCCACATGAGCACTACTGCACGTCCCGGATGCACGCAGTGCTCTCTTTGGACAACATTAATCGTAAATTATCGCGGAATTTCGCAAGCAAGCGCCGTGTACATGACTGCAATGGCGGCGATACAGCGGATGTTGCTGCTCCAAAACTGCCATAACGCTGCCATGCGGAGAGCCTCCACTCCAGCACAACCAGTTAATCTTGTCAGCAACAGCAGTTGCTGTTTGTCAACAGTACGGTGCTTTTTATGCCGAGGTCACACAGTGGCATCGCACACTTAACTTATGAACGGATGCTGATTGGTAGCCGCAGTATCATGATTTTTTTTTGGCAGCCAGAAAGACTGTCAATGTTCATAAGACACCATCATTTTTCCTGCGGGGTAATCTAGTTATCATGTAAATGGGATATGTCACTTCTATGTATCAACAAAAGGCTGGTTTTTAGAGGTACATTTTATATTGGTTTGCTGGGTGCATGTCGGGCAACAAGGAAAACTAGGAAGGTGTATAAAGTGTTTCTTAGAAAACATTATATGGACTGGATGTACGAGAGGGATGTCTGCTGAAACCAAACATTCCCGTCCCTAAATTTAAATAAAATTTAAAAATAATGATAGATGAACCCAGGAAATTACTGAAAACGTGTTTTCTATCATTCTCTGTAACATGATATCAGCTTTCATACACTCATGCAGTAATTAATGTACTGGAAGTTTAATTTTTTCGATCGTCTGAATAACATGCAGATACGCTGTAGATTTGGAACGAATTATCGGAGTGAAAATTTATTTTTAGACTATATTGTCAGAGTCAAGCTTGTGGTGTGCTTGATATGGCGTGCTAAAATTCTTACTTTTTGCTATAATTTCAACTAAGCAAGGATATTATGTCAACTTTTTTATTTTAAGGCCAAGGGGCTTTTGCAACGAAGCCATTTGAGCTTACACAGGAGCACCGCGCTACTTCGCAAAGCAGGAAGAGGCCGCTTGTGCCAATTGAGACTAGAAAAAAAGAACTGACGGATAGCCTAGAACATTGAGTATCTGTCAGACCAACACCCAGCAGAGAAAAAATGCAAATTTTACAAATGACGCCTCCACATGTCGCTTCAAATCTGCTACTCTGTCAGGACCCTCCGTAGCTCGGAACAAATTCGCCAGCCTTTCCGCCTGACTAACAAACGACGAGCACTTGCAGCGATTCGCCCAGAGAAACTTAGCCCTTTACAGGAGAAGTCTCAGGAAATACGGCCGAATTTCGAAAGCCGTCGACAGCGACTCTCACATCTGATGAGGCATCTGGAAAGAAACCAAAAAGCGGCGGAAGAGAAGGAGGCGAGTAGTCGTAATGTGGCGTAATCAAGTCAAACCATTAACGGCGGTGTTGGCAGATGAGGCTACCGCAGTGTTTCCCACAGCCTGCTGATCCCCCCTCCAGATAAGGGACCTCCGTCGGTGGCTTATCCTCCCGCAGGACTACATGGTCAGCACAGGCAGCAGGAGGAACTAAAGCAACAGCGAAATGAAGCTGCTTTTTGCCTGAACCTTTACGTCTTTTTTGCGTAGATCTTCTACTGTTGCGCGACTGAAGCCGAGCGTGAGTAGTAGTAGTTGTAGTAATGTAGCTAACATCAGCCCTACACAACCTTCAGGAAAGAGGAAGTAGTTAGGAGTAAAAAGGTAGTAGAAGAAGTAAAATAGTCAGAAGGGTTGGAGTAAGAGTGGGTAAGAGTATTAGGGCAAGGGTATTTGAGTGAGAGTATTTGGGCTGGATAAGAGTAGCAGCCCAAGAGTATTAGGATAAGACTAGATAGGGAGAGAATAATAGGAGTAAGAGTAGAAGTGGGTTAGCATAGGAAGGGCTAAGAGGAGTAGGGGTAATAGAAATATGATAAGAGTAGTACGGTAAGAGTAGCACTGGTTTTCATTATTCCTGCCCTAGTCGAAGGGCACTTCGGTGGCATTTCAAACTAGAACGTCTCGCGTAAGAACATCACCCGCGGCGGGAGCAAATTTCATTGCCGTCATTTTTGATGGCCAGCGAAACCTAGTTTTTTTTTTTTATGGGTCACATCGAGGTCATCCCACCAGACTCGTGCAAGAAATTAGGATTATTGCTCAACTCCTTCGACCACTTATTGGGTGGACAGACAAATATATATACTTAAATCTTTAACAAAAGCAGTACCACCTCACTCACTTCGTTCGCGGGTAATAACAACGCTGCTCATGACAAAATTAATACCGCTGTCGACAGCAAAAGTTCAAGCGTTAATAATGACTAATGCGTCCAATTCACAACTTGATAGAGTTTACATCAGTGAGAAGATACATGTAGTAGCTGGTCATGAAACATGTCATACATATAGAAGCAATAGAGATACATAGGCATCTAAATGAAATATAGGGAATTAAGAAGAGGTTACGGCTCAGTGATGAAGATGTATGTATCATGAATTTAATAGGAGTATACTATCAAAACAAAATATGAAAGGTCCACATAGATAACGACAACGTTCTTGTCAACTTGCTACAAGACCTCGTATTAAATGCTGGATATACAGTAGTTTGTGTTACTTTTCAAACTAACTTCCATGATGACCCTTGAAATGCGCACCTGATAGCATATGTACGGGGCCGAGCTACTGCCAGATTATTGAGCGGCTCTCGTGTTATGGGAAAACCTATACAAAACATTTTTTGCTAACCACGATAAAAGTTGCAGGTACCGGGAGATGCAAGTTGACAGAACACATTCCAACAAGGGAATCCACGTGCACTGGTTTGTGCTGAAGATAAATATAAGTTAGGTTTAGAGGACTGCACGGATATGGTCAACCACAGATTGTGAGAGCTAGAATGTAAAAGTTGGACAACTGATAAGACACCTGCGCCGGCCGTCTCTCACGGTCAGTGCCCTCGCAGAGGACTGCCTATGAATGGCAGAAACTGTAAGACTCAATCTCCAGCATCGAAAGACATCATCTCCCTGACTAAGAAGCGAATCTAAGGCCACGAAACAAACGAGCGCAGACTACGAGACAACGAGCGCAGGTCCCGCGACGAGTTCAGACCCTCGAGACAACGAGCTTCGACTCCGAGACAACGAGCTCAGACCTCGTGACCATGAGCACAGACCTCGAAACAACGAGCTCAGACCTTGAGACAACGAGCTCAGACCTGGAGACAACGAGCTCAGACCTTGAGACAACGAGCTCAGACCTTGAGACAACGAGCTCAGACCTTGAGACAACGAGCTCAGACCTTGAGACAACGAGCTCAGACCTTGAGACAACGAGCTCAGACCTTGAGACAACAAACTCAGACCTTGAGAAAACGAGCTCAGACCTTGGGAAAAAGAGCTCAGACCTTAAGACAATGAGCTCAGACCTTGAGACAACGAGCTCAGACCCTGAGACAACGAGCTCAGACCCTGAGACAACGAGCTCAGACCCTGAGACAACGAGCTCAGACCCTGAGACAACGAGCTCAGATCCAGAGACGAGCTCAGACCCCGTGACTATAAGAGCAGACCTCAAGACGAGCCTAGACTCAAAAATAACTCCGTTACTGCGGGGTCTACCAGAGCGGCATCACCAACCAATCCCCCCATTTTGGCGAGCTCATCGAGTCCGTGAAGCTCGATAATCTGACCCGCCTGATTACGACAGCAGATCTGCGCTAATTAAAGACTAATATGTTTATTCATAGGACAGAACCTAATCTCATTAGGTGGCTGGCTTTGGCTTCCGAACAGGCGGCATAACTTCTCGTAGCGGAGTCTGCAGCACAGCGCGCGGCAGCTCTGAGGCGGTAAAGCAGGTCCTTCATCACAAAAGATAGCTAACATGTCGAGCAGGTAACAGATAATTATAGCAAACCAGGCGAAACCTGTGTTAATTCCGTTGACCGGAAGTTTTATTTTTCATGGGAGCCTGGACCGCTAGCTTAGCTACGAAGTGTGAAAATATGTGCAGGAGTGTGTCTAAATTTTTAACATGTGGGCAGGAGCTGCTTCAAACGAACTCTGGTGTCCGCTGCCGAGATCGTATCTGTGATGTTCTTTAGTTCCCGTATCCAGCACTGAGAGCGCAACGTGCATACGGATGGATGGATGGACGTACGTATTGAACCACAAGGAGAATAATATTTCAGATACTAAAAATCGCCAATAGTTTGTAATCGGCCTTATATAGACTAACATCGCAAGAGGAATATCAAACACTCAAGTGATCAGACAGACGATCAATCAGCCACAGACTACTCGTAACAACGCTAGAGAACACTAAGGTCATCAAACAGTCTGGTAATCACCCGCAAGCTAACAGCACAAGAGGACTATGGAACACTAAGGCCCTCGAACAGCCTGGTAATCAGCTCAGAGACTAACAGCCATAGCACGTGGCATATCTAACCCTAACTGGAGCTCCCCTCGCATGGCCAGACTGCCAGCATATTTCCCTCCCCCATTGGAGAAAACAAAACCTTTCCCTCTGTGTGACCGATAAGGCAGCACATCTGATAGCCAATATCCACCCCGTAGTGCTGCACTGCTAGGGGGAGTCCCACCAAATTATTACCAAAGCTCAGAAATTATTACTCGGTCGGAAGGTCGGCCAGAAGAGGATGAGCCGATGTCTCCTAGTGACATTTGGAGGGCACAGAAGGGCAGAAATGTCTGGACTTCGTTGCATTCGGAACAAGACGAGCGACAAGCAAAGCCACGAATTCCGCGGTGCCTCAATATCTTGTCTGGTCCTGCGCCGTGTACCATTGGATGTTGAATCTCATAACGCTGTTTATCTGAATTATTGGAGCGACACTTGCTGCCGTCGTGCGAGGTCGAGACGTAAAGGTAGAGCTGCGTGTTCGTACTCAGAACAATGCCAGGCCACACCAGCGAGACACAAGAAACTTGGCGAGACGAGGGACTTTGCCGAGGTATTACGATTCCAGTCTCCTTTGTTGAGGTCAACCGAGTATGCTGACATATAAGGCTAGGGCGAGAAAGGGTTTATACTGAGAGGTCAATATGGCCTATTTAGATGATGTCACTGCATCTGACCAAAAAATCGAATTTTAAATTTGTACATAATATCGGTTATAAAAAAAGAAGATGTTTGAATGCTCTACGCATAGAGCCGTTACTATGCGTAGAACATTACAAACATCTTGTTTATAACCGATTTTATGTACAAATTTACGTCAAATTCGAACCTATATAATCCTAATATTCACATGTTCAAGACTTATTAGCTAGCGGCATCTTAGTAATTTTTCTTAACTTGAAAGAAACTGTTTGCTTGTTACAAACAAAACACGTTTGTTACATGTACGTGTGTACGTCGATACAGGACAAGGGTTGCCACGTTCTCTTGGTTCGTTCCCTGGTTGCCTATTGCGTAGTTTGAACCGAGTGTGCCGTCAATGTTAAGCAATGTTATCTCATACAAAGGACTAGATTACGTATATGATTTCATGATTGTGTACGGCTATTTAAAGTGCATATATGCGTATTTAATTACATTGCAATCTAAACATCAGTAATCGTGAAACATAAATTTTTACTTTGCTGCAATTTATATGAATTTATTTTTTATTGGCTCATTGATATCTATTTATTTATAGATATTTATATATTGGGCCCGGATGACATTTGCTACAAAGTATCATAAAACAGTGACCAACAAGGCATATAACTGATGGGTCTCCTCTCATCACGAAATGAACCAGAACCGACGTTGTAAACATGTCAGGACATCCTAGCCCACAACCCAGCAGGTCCCACCTCAAGAGATGACACAAACATACCATACTACCACCGCCGTCGCGGTAACACCATAGTACAAGAAAACTGACCTTCTCTGTTCTGTGGTAACATTTAGGGCAGCAGGCCAGTAGCAAAAAGAGGTGTCTTTCGAATTTCTGAGAAAATCCAAGATCTTGGGAGAAAACCCAGCTTTTGGCAGCTCAGGTGTGGAAGGACAGATACCTACACTCACAGACACACTGAAAGCAATACATCCTTGCGGATGGCCCTATGCTGTAAAAAGAGCTGGTATAGCAGCGTTTTCTTTGAAGTCCCTAACTGTAATCAGGCGACGTCGCCCAATGGCCCTCCAACTGGGAGGGTAGTGACGTCATTAAAGTAGGCCAGTAGTGCAGTTCAACGAAAGTTCTCTCACTAGCAGGCCCGTGTGTGTTACCCTGGCTTCTGCAGTGCCAACTGTGCTATCAGAAGGGTATTATTGTTTATTATTATTTTATGCTTATATTCCTAGTTAACTAACTAAAACATAAATTAAACATGACTTGTAGATAGATGAATAACATTTATTTCTCTGTGGACGGGATGTGTTCTTGGATCGATACTATTTCTTCTATGTTCTTTTCTCGATAATATTACTGTTTCTTTTAGAAAATGAAATTTATAGAGAAGGATACTGAAAGTTATGCTTACGAACTAAGTATGAATAGTGCTATTGATAGTCTCTGGAGACAGGAACAGAATGAGTGAATGCGTTAAGCCTTTCTGTTCGCAGGGCACACTAGGTCAAAAGAGAGAGACGATAAAAACTGGACAATACGAGAATCTCCAAGAAAAAGCCAACGAACCATAAAGGACACTCGCCCTTCATAAACAACGTTTCACGTAATGTTATCGCTCCAATAAGGAGGCATTTTATCTGGTCCTGATATGGTTAACATTAGCACAAAAAGCGAGAGTAAANGATAAAAACTGGACAAAACGAGAATCTCCAAGAAAAAGCCAACGAACCATAAAGGACACTCGCCCTTCATAAACAACGTTTCACGTAATGTTATCGCTCCAATAAGGAGGCATTTTATCTGGTCCTGATATGGTTAACATTAGTACAAAAAGCGAGAGTAAAATATTGGTGCTGAAGGAACGACTTCCCGGGCACAGGTGGCTCCCAAGGTCCCAACCAACTGTGGCACCAGCGGCCCGGAGTCTCCCACGCAGGGTTAGCGAGCTGTTCCAGCCGTCAGGCTGATGGAGTGACATCCTGTCGGTGGCCGTCACATTAAACATGAGATAATGGTCGCTCGAAGACACGACCATCGCCCCAATAATGGGCACACTACCGCACCAGCTAATGGGTATCAGTCTAAGTTGGTAAAGTAAATGTCTCATGATTGAAAGAGTTAATAAAATAGTAACACATAACGTGAGTTTCGGGCTGTCCAATGTCAAAGTTGTGTGAAAGAAAATTGCTAACATTAAGACAAATTAGTAAATAAATCTATGGGATAGAAAGAGCGATGTCGATCCCTCTCAGACATCAATCTCGCAAATGCTGAAATCACTTTGGGTGCGTTCCGCAAAGTAGGTACTCCGTACCACAACACGGCTGACTGTGCTACTGTACAGCCGTACCACTGCACAGTCGCGCCAAAGCACAGCAGTATTACAGCATGGCCGTACCACAGTACAACCATACCACAAGCATAGTCGTACCGCAGCAGGGGTGGCTGTACCACAGTTGACTGTGCTCCGCACTAACCATCGGCACCGCACCTCTACACAGCGCCGTACATATGCCTCGCCTGACGCTATACACCAAAATCAAGGCCATCATTGCATGGACTTTTGAACTAAATTTGGATTGCTAAACTCTTGCTTTCCCCAATCGACAAACTGTTACTTTCTTACTAAGACCAGAAGGATAAGTAGCAATCGGTTGCACGCGGCTTCCAACACGTGTCAAGTCGCACTCAACGTAATGGTGCATACGTAAGAACAGACACGGCGACGGACCAAGGGTTAGAGCAAACAACGGCGCTTTACCAGCAGCGGCAGAAAGCTACGACGGAGGTAAGCGCAATGACGGCGTCAGAGAGCTGGAACAGAATCTAGCGTAATGAAGGGCTGGAATTAGGTTAGAATCAGTAACGTAATGATAGAGAGAAGCGGGCGGGTGTGCCCTGAGCAGGGAGCGTCAGCGGGCGGGTCGCTATACGCTCATCACGGCCGCACATATTCGGGGAAAACTGCCGAGCAGTGTCGTGCCAGTGTGAGGATACTGCGCCGGTGTAGCTACGAGCGGATACTGTGCCCGTCTTTTGCCCAGGAACATTATGGACTTGAAATTTTTATTTACAAGCCTCGTCTCCCAGAGCGAAAGCAAACGATACTTGTGGTTGATAGCCGTAACTTTGTTAGAGAATTTAATCTGCAGCGGTATCTAGCTTGCTGCATTGACTGCTAGCAAAGAGATGCTACTGAGATTTTCTCATTACAGCAGAGTGGTGTAATGAGACCCACGGTACTTTACTCATGCCATGCCCTACTTGGTCCGTTCAGGTTTTTGGTCTGGCCGAGGCAAGACTCCCATAACGGTGGTAACGAGGACCAGGGCCTGCAGCACTCGACTGTGTATGATCGAAACGCCTCAACCTATTTCCTCCATGCGGTCAAAGATCGCTGCTCCACCCCAATGGAGGCCACTCAACTACAACTACCCCACTGGAACTATAGTCTGATACTGTGCCAGTGTAGCTACGTGCTTATTAATTCTGTGCCACTGTAGCTACGTGCGGACTTTACGCCAGTGTAGTTTTGTGCAAATACTGCGACTGCGGCGGTATACCAATAAGGAAAGTGCTGTTGCAGGGCTCACCGTCCAACTCGTAGTAAACTGGATCTAATAATCAGATTTGTGATTCCGGTGCCAGAGTGACGTCATCATGACGTCCAGCGCCACATGGGTGGTGCTACATTGCTATGCGGCTACTGTACCTTCGGTAATGTGAGCGAAGTAATTTTACGTCATTCTGGCGTGATTTCCTACGGAACGTGAGTATTAAACCCATTACCAGAGAAATAGTAAGACATGGTTTTTCCACAATGCTTTTCCTGCTAGTACGATTTTCAGTCGGAGGTTACTGCATGGGTTAACTGATTAACGGCTAGGGTTAATTTAGCGCAAGGAGCTACCACAAATTGGGGTTACTTTGTCGCCGGAGTAGCTTTGCCCCACCATGTTTCTAAAACTGTATAAACTAAATGCATCTAAAAGTTAGTTTGCAAGTAACAAACTTTGTAACGTATTCAAGTAATAACTCCCAGACACTTATAATCATACAGTTTAAAAATATCAGCTGTGCAAAGCTACCCCGAGGGACGAAGTAACCCAGTTTACGCAAATGTTTATGTGAAATCAATAAATCTGCAGATGATATATTCATACGCAGCCCGCAGCGTTTCGACTCCTGCGAACTTGGCTCGCTGCTGCAGTCCTCTGTCGCCGCCGCCAAGCAGCCGCAGCATGGCGCGCTCCTGCCCACAAAAGCTTGCTATTTTATCTCGTTTCTAAAAGAGGGCACAATTGGCTTTATAATTAACGAGCTGCGGGAGTCGATAAGAAGCTCTGTATGTTTTTAAGAGACCCTCCTCATTATTGGTTCAGAAAGCAAATAGAGCAGCGCTGAAGCATCAAGCGATGCACGGGAAAGATAGAGGGAAAATGCGGGGGAGAAGTGCAAAGACGATAAGTTTTGCGTTGAAATATTTCCAAACGTTGATGGTACATCGGCATATTTTTTCAGAAGCAATGAGAAAAATAATCTTGGAAAAAGGATCTTATATTGCAAACAAAAAAGGAAAACGCCATAAAAGTTTGATTTGTTGTGGAAAGTGTAGGAGTACTCGGTGATTGTCTGAGTCTGCCAGCGATAGCATCGTCTTATTCCTCGAGTACCTTGCGGGTCTTCAGATGAAGCCCAGGTGACTCTGTTCACATCACCTTGGGTCACAGCCAGAGCCCCTGAGGAAGGGCTAGCAGCGAATTATCTCCACAGTGCGTGTAACTGCTAGTCTTGTTATACTAGAGGGCCCAGATATCAAAAATGACGACTATAATTTTGTTATTAAGCTTTTTATTGTTCCAGTTCCCAGTATAGGTTTTGCTGTAAAATAGGCTAGGTCTCGTACCCGCAGGCGTGATTTTCCATTAATGAAATACAAGTTGTACAACCATGAGTTTTGCGAGAGCAAAATAGCCTCCTGCAAGATACGGTGCGGCTATCAGCTTGGAATTGGTCAAACGTTGAGCAGCACCAAGAAAATATAGTTCAGTCAAAAGGATTCACTGGAAATGCTCAGGCTTACCGTACGGTAACCTGGATACCATTTGATAGGTAAACGTTTAGAGGCGAAATTTGCCTGCGATGTAAGTTAAATATAAAAAGTGTCTTTTTAGCGTGCAGTTTGAACTGTACGAAAACATTCAGCTAAAGAAAGCAGCGAAAACTCCAGCCAATACTGAGCCTCTCGAACTGCTACGAAGAAATTCAGCTACAACATATGCGACATAGCTTATGCCTGACACGATCAAAAACCCTATCAAAGGTATCGCCTTAATTTCATCTACCAGGCTCAGAATCATCATCGTCGTCGTATCAAGAAGTGCTGAGCTGGCTTTCACAGCGAAGCGAAATTCAGAAAATTTAGTGTTTCCATTTATATCCATACTAGTGGCCCTTGCCGTCATTATAAATGACGGCAAAAAATTAACACTTCACCAAAACCCCCGCCGTCATTTGGGCTTCCTCATTTTTCCCCTATCTAATACTGAAGAAAAAGATTCCAAGGTACTCAACAGTTTTTTTCGCCTTTTGAAATCTGAATTTTCTCCTATCTTATTAGTTCTATTTTTCCCCTATCTAATACTGAAGAAAAAGTTTGCAAGGTACCCCACTTTTTTTTACATTTTGAAATCTGAAAGAAAAAGTCTGCAAGGTACCCCACTTTTTTTTATATTTTGAAATCTGAATTTTCTCCTATCTTATTCTCATAGAGCGTGACAGGAAAGATATAAATAAATAAATAAATAAATAAATAAATAAAAACATGACGGGAATTATTATATAGTACATGGATTATAGTCATAATTGTGCCACCGTATCCAATCGATGAGTGATCCGTACAGTGCAGACTCGGTCGTTCTACATAGCTTGGTAGGAATATTTTATCCCAGCATTCCTGCCGGAAAGTCTAGGTTGGCTCAGTGCGCTACTACTGGCGAGAAAAAGGGGCAAAGAAGAAAAGAAAGACACTCAGGAGGACCGCCCCTTTCGAGGCCCACCATACGAGAGAGTACTCAGAGTGGAGAAGTCCCGCGCACTATATAGGCATCTCGATTGACAGTCCACCTCACAAAACAGAAAGGGAAATTTAGAGAATCTAACTAACCTTCTGAGCAGGAACTGCGGCCAGCTGCAACATCCCCTGCGGAGAAGACACTCGGGACAGCCCTTGGGTTTGTGAGACCCAAATATGCGTATGTTCAGTATATTGTGACAGGGAAAGGGTCCGTCAAATATGTATACCCCTGAGGGCACCCATTTATATTTTCCAGATTTTTTTTTTTTTTTAAGTCACCCCGTCCGGCGGGGCGTCACAACTGACCGCGACCGACGCTATGCCAAGTTCAACGTGGAACTCATGCACGAGGGTGTTCCCACACAAGATTAACGCGCATGGGCACAGTAAGTCGGGAAAGAAAAACAGAATAAAGCATCATCAGTAGGAGTACAAAACTGGAAGGAAGCAAAGTGGGCATGATAGACAGACGTCCGGAAGGCCTAGCTAATGGCTAAGGTAACCTGTGCAATCCTCCTGGGGTCGCTGCTCCCCATAACATAGGATGGGCGAACCTACCTAACTAGCCTAACCCAATGGCCCTTCCTATACCCCCCGAGAAAGATCACTGCTGTATCAGACGTTCTTTTTAAATAGGAATCCAGCAAAGTTTTGAATCCTATAGCATTGACATCAGTGACATTTCGGATATGCTGCGACACTTTGTTCAACCAACCTCGATCCCCGCACCGTGAAGCTATTAGAAGATTTTGTCGCAACTCCTTTGCCATCGTCTCTGCTTGTTATGTGTACCATACGAATTGTTTCATTTTTTTTCTGAGTGTTCTAGCAACAATCCGTTCATTCACACTCATAGTGATGATACGTTCCGGAGTTGTCCAAACATACATGATTGTGAAGCTCTCGAACTTCCTTCGTTCGGAGACAGCTAAGTCGTTTGTGGTCGTCGTACTCTCGCATATCTCGAATTCTGTCGGCGAACGATCTTTGGATAGGAAGTTGTTGTTGGCTGCAAAATATTCTGAGAAAGCAAAAGAAATATAGTACCCCATGTCTTTACACCTTGGGCACGTGTTGATTCCCACAAAGTTGTATCGTAGTTGCACGTAGACTTGTCTTTCAACTCTTTCTTGTTTCCTTACGTAGTAGTTATCTTCATACTGTTACCCCCTCTCTTTAGCTCACCACGAGAGAAAAGAGGTCCCGAACGTCCTACAACGTCTAAGGCCACCAATGAGGAGTCACTGGGGACGGTATGCTCCCCATAGCATATAGGGTGAGCAAACCGCCAGCAAGGTCTGAACAGACAGCAGTAAGAGAGAAAGAAATTGGTTGTTCTTTGTTCCTTTACTGCCCACGTAAATTGAACATCGGCTGTTGTAAAACCAGCTTCATTTATAAAGTGCGACTGAACGGTCCTTGCAGGTGATCAATGAGCTATAGTGCCACACCTTATAGAGACGCAGACTGAAGTGAAGCGATGAATTTGATCATAATCGGCTACAAGTTTGCTGAGCACGTATAGTGGCGTTTGGGTTACAGCAGCACCATACTGTGGTGCTGAGCATAATAATTACTGAAAAGAAAAATGTTCTGGAAATAATTATTTTGGGCGAAGCACACTGAGAAGCCAATAGAGTGTGGCAGCATGCACCGAGCACCACACAAAGAGAGATCGCACGAATCAATGCACTAAGTAAGACGCTAATGGGCTGGTACGGTATAATGCGCGCATCAGGTGAGATCGATGCAGTGGGTCGTCAGTAGGTACATGTATATAAGAAAAAAAGGAACTGCGAGGCAAGTTTCTGGTTTCGGTCACGGCCGCACGCGAACAGTCAAGAAACATTTGTTACAATAATTCGATTCATAATTGCATAGCTAATGCCACAAGCGTAGTAACCTTCTCAATGTGCACTCTTATTGTATGGTGTATATAGAGGTAAAGGTGTGGTAACGTCAAATTGATGGCTTTCGACGTTAACCAAGATGAGTTCATTTCCCAACTGGAAAATCTATATGCACAATAATCCACGTTGGCCCAGATTAGTGTACGACCGCAGTCAAACACAGACGATCAGAGGCATGGTGTCAAATACGGAAGGCTCCAGACGTGACAGCTGTGCCCCCCTGTCCTCAGTTCCGATTAGGCCCTCGCAGTTAACGCTAAGCGTCAGAAACGCTTATGCTCTAATCTCGAACATATTAAGACCCACTCTTGGTAGGGAGGCGAACCGGAGACCCTTGAGTCACTGAGCTCAGTCCTCTATCACCTCTTCTATTGCAAATGTGTCGGGGGTTATTGTATTTTATTTGTCTGCAAATAATTAAATCATATAGATATTTTGTTTATAGCTCACTTTAAACAGACAGAAAACCGGTCAGTTTCGCAACTGGCTTGTAATTCGGTGTGGAGTCGTAGACTTGCCCGGTATTACCTACAACTTTGTCGAGGGTACTGAACCAGAATAAATATTTTGTAATAGGAGTGACTGCTTCCAAGTCGTATGCAACGACACAGACTACAATATTTGCCCGAAATATACCTCAATCCCGGCTACCAACGGCCCATCCTCTCCAGAGGTGAGTCAGGTCGCCGAAGGAATACTATACGAAGAATTGCTAAACAAACTATCGGTCACGATCGTATCCAGAGAAGAGTCGCGTCGCCGCAGGAATACCATACCTATCCCAGCGCACGCTAAATAAAGCCGTTGATCAGGGAGACGATCGCGTGCTGTCCGTCTATCACAGACGCAAGGGTTCGCTGCAATAACGGACAACTTTGGAGCCCCGTAAAGCACTAGAAGTGACGCAAATTGGGCAAGGCGCTGTAATTATTGGCAAAGTGAGCCGGTGAGCCGCGGCATCAGGTGAAGCTCGGCTTTTTTATGGCCCATAGCTGAATTTTATCGCCTAGACGATGCTCTTTGGCACGAAACACGAAGGACTGAAGAGGCAATTTGAGAGACGCTTGTTGAAGACCCTTTGATGCGCGTCAGACTGGCTGATGATGGCGTCCAATCCGGTCGATACCAAATATAATGCAGGCGAGGGTACGAGGAGGCCGTGGGATATCCCCATGACAGTAAATGATATCGGATACGAAGCAGCGTAGGAGCAAGCAGACAATATGGCGTAGGAGCAAGCAGACAATACGACGTAGGAGCAAGCAGACAATACGGCATAGGAGCAAGCAGACAATACGGCGTATGCTTGTGCGCTGGAAGAGAAAAGAGAGCGTGGTGCCTTGGAGGTTCCCGTCGCACCCACAGCTGCTGGTCTGCTATTACTGATTAAATGACGTGTGCACACTAACGCAGAAGTTGCACAGTCGCGCGCCTTTTCATTTTGGCGGTAAGGTTCCCCGAGACTACAGCTTACGACGTTGGAATGTCACGCTAAAACCATGCGTCATTGTAATTTTGTACTAACTCACAAACAGGAAGTACACTAAAACCTTGACCATTGCCGCTTGTCATTGCGTACAAACTGCAAAAAACGACTCGTACTTTCGATACTCATCTTAGTTGCAGAGCCCGTGCAAGCCGAAGCCTTCACTTGTGTGGAGGGGCAGCTTTCACGTTAGTGTGCACCGGCCATAAAATCCTGTTCAAAAATACCTTCTCGTACGACCAGACCAATTTTTAACCTGACTATGTCGTCCCAGTGCGTTTGCTTTTGTTCAAAAATTAGTTTTATTGTCATACCATGGCCAGAGCTAGACAATTTCAGTTAATTCTAAAACTGCAAACTACTGCAGCACATACCTATGTACCTAATCAAATTGTGTCAATATTCACAGCAAGCTGCAGGTAGTCGGCGCCTACTCAGAAGGAAAATGCCTCAGTTCTTCAGAACCAAAATGAATGAAGAACCTCAGAACTGCTGTGGTACAAAGATCACCAGAACTCATGAAAGTACAAAAATCATTTTCAGAAGTTTAACCCTTTAGTGCCTCAATATAACATCACATTTCGTAGGAATAACACTACATGCAATGTCATCATATGTGTACTGTAGGCACTAAAGGGTTAAGTCTCCGTTTCCACAACAGAGGCAATATCACAGAGGAAGAAAGAAAGGACATGTAGAATGACGATAGACACATGGAACCCTTGCATGAGGGTATTCCCGCACAGGCTCAACTCGTATAGGAACAGCAAGTCTGGAAAGACGAGGAAGAATCGAAGGAATAAATATCAGTAGGAGAATGAGATGGGAAGGACGCAAAGTGGGCACGAAAGACAGACGTCCCGAAGGCCTACCTAATGGCTCAAGTAAGCTACAGGGTCCCCCATGGTTGCGCTGCTCCCCATAACATAGGATGAGTGAACCTAAACTAACCTAACCCTATGGCCCATCCTATGCCCACCTGAGGGGAAGAGTACTAAGATTCAAGAACCGAGAGCGATAAGACTCAGCAGCATCTGTCAACATGCGCGACATTTGCATCCTCAGATGTGCGCGATGACACGCGTATATATATTGTGCGCGTTTCGTGGATTTGCGCGATCGATCGATCGCGCTGCGCAATCGGTGGATGTTGTAGGTATTAGGCCGTAATTTCGGGTAAGTTGGATTATATTCAGGTTTAATGTCGGGTAGGTTAGGGGAGGCAAGGACTGGTTTCTTCTTTTTCATNACTAAGATTCAAGAACCGAGGGCGATAAGACTCAGCAGCATCTGTCAACATGCGCGACATTTGCATCCTCAGATGTGCGCGATGACACGCGTATATATATTGTGCGCGTTTCGTGGATTTGCGCGATCGATCGCGCAAATCCATCAAACGCGCACAACATATACACTCTTCCGCGTCATATACCATGTCAATGCTGGTGAAGTCCGCGGGTGTGCCCAGCAGAACAGGATGAGTTCCCACCCCTTAAGGGCCGAAACATACCAAAAGCAGTTCAGCGATGCAGGCAGGCTGGCGGTTTTGATAAGCACGGAATGCATTTGAGCGCGCACACCGAACACGCCGTCGCCGGACGAGTTGACGGCGACAAGCCACACGCGCGAGGTTACGTAAGGCACGAAGAGTTTTTGACGGTCGAACAGACGGACGGTCGAAGAGCGACTTGACGAAAACCATACAAAGCCGGGTAAGGCCGCGTGTGTGCCCAGCAGAACAGTAAGGACGAGTTCCCAACCCCTTATGTCCGCATGTATGCCCAGCAGAACAGTAAGGACGAGTTCCCCCGCCCCTTAAGAACACACTGCACACGGAATGACTTCATCAGCAGTTATGGGTGGTAGGAAATGAGTGCCCGGCCGCACAGCGGCAGTTGGGAGCATCACTTCCAAAAATTCAGGCCACCGCAGAACGACGACCACGACATTGCTCTCTCGCAAGTGCCCTTGAGGTCGGCGTATGAAATCGAGTCAAGACTATACTGAACTTAGGAAGCCGTAACACCGGGTCCAATTTTGCAACGATGACTCCCACCATTGGAAGGGAAACGAAACAAAATGTGTCAAGTATGTATTGCAGGATAGATATGGAGCTGGATGGCGAAGGTTACCTCCAATTCTAGGAAAATACGATACTCGTCCGGTATGACAAGCTCGAGGTATTATTTAGAGAAGAAGGTATTGTTTTTATATTTCCTTATGCACCACATTTATTTCGGATGGAATTCGGTTCTATTTTATTATTCAACACCACTATTATAATATTCCAGATTTAAGCTTCTTTACCCACAGGGTACACTGCGTCATAAAGAGGAAAGAATGGTTCATGTAGCATATCATCAGAAAGGTGAAACCCATTCCCCAGGAGGTTCCCTTGCCGAATCAGAGGGAAGAACAAAATAATGTATTACTGATAAAAACAGTTGAAAGGAAGCAACGGTGCTCGGAAAAATAAGAAAGATGACCTACCTGAAGGCGTCGGTACGTCTATAAAGTTACCTACCTTTCGGCAGGCGTGACAGATCCGAGGTAGAGTTGTGCTAAAATCCAATATTTTTGGGTGTTCTAATGAAGGTGCTGAAATTAGTCAGAGTTAGTAATGCAGCCTCTTCGATGGCTCCCTGTAGTTTTTCTTGTATTCAACTAGGATAAAATTATGGTAATGAGAAAAAGGAGGATCGTATGGCCACCGAACCAAGAAGCAACCATGCGCTAATACAGTTGCTTGTACGACTATCATGGAGTAAACACTTTCTGTAAACTCCAAAGGTAGTTATGTAATTTCACTGTGTATAATCAGGATATTCTTGAGATTAGGGCACCATGTAACCGCTTGTCCGGGGTGTTTTTAGCGTGACCTTGGTTTCTCATATGTCGTAAACAAGATGCCTTAGACCGTCAGGCCTTCTATTTAAAGGAAGGCACAATTTCATTCTCGAGGACCTAATATTATGTACGTAGCTATATCATTACATCACAAAGGAAGCTCGCGCCTATACTGACTGGAAGAATTTCCTGCTACGACGCATGAAACGGAGAGTCAATAACCGTTAGGGGCAGGAACAGATGCGCCACAGCTAGGCTGTTTGGCCCCCAGCGAAGCGAAGCTGGCAGGCAGTTAACGGCGCATTATTAAGGCCGTGCCAGAGCACGTGTTTCGTACTCTCTGCGCCACGTGCGCTCTATGGAAGGGTCACCCTTGTTCTTGTGCTCTTCTTTATTGAAGGATGAATTGGGCTGATGACTGAAACATGAAGTAACGCAAGTGTACGTCGAGGTGATAATGTGGATGAAAGGACGAATGGCGGAGACGCTACTTCCTATTGGAAGAAATAAATTATTTTGCTTGCTTGTTTGTACGAAGTGCAGTAAGTAAGTGCCTGAAATACAAGTGGACGTGTAGGAGAAAAAATAAAAATACGATATTAGACAGTGCAGACAAGTCTTTCGCAATATACAGTAAAATCACACACACGGCAACAAAATACAAAAAAAATTTTTTTCGGGATACCATGATTTTGGATTAATGAAATCTTGACATGTGCCTCAGAAGTAGATTGGGACCTCTGTCGCACTGACTGATGACTGTTGCAATCATCGCTGCTGGGCCTCCAGCGTTCCGTAACAGATACTTCCCCTCGTATCTGAGACTATGCTGATGCTATTTGAACACAAGCTGCTGTCAGTCTCTAATTATTACTAGGAAAAGTCTTCACCCTTTCAGAATATAAGACCTCCCCAAACGCTGTTGTACGAGTTCAGCTTCCGAGGTGACCAAACGCTCGGTTAGGGAAGGTATCAACAATTACAACAAATAGGAAGCACATTTACCGAAGATAAGTTTTTTTTATATAGGCTACCGAACTTGCCATATCATTTTTCGACTGTCTAAAGGCAAAATTCACTCTGCATTTGCAGTTTTCTCTGACGCTCAGTACGGTGATCACTTTTATCAGGGAGAAGAAAAGATTGTCCAAGTTTCCTCGGACGCCATGTTTCAGTTGGCGATTGCTTCAGAAATGTCCTCCACTTGTCGGCAGGAACGCGATAAGTTTCACCATCGCCAGTCTGCGAGAGGGCGCCGACTGAACAAAGAATCAGCGTCCTGTAAACTGGAATGAAAATTCCTCGGTCCAAATCTGAGCCGGAAATTACCGAGATTATTTTACGAGAGCAAAGAGGAAGGTTCTGGTGAAGGCCTCGAACTGCCAATAAGAGAGTTAGAGATTATCTTCGCCGGGACGACCCAATCGCTTCCAATAATAAGAGACTTCTCGTGAATGCCTCGCACTTCCCCGCGTCCTCCCATTAGAGCCAGAAACCAGTGAAGGGTGCTCTGTAAAAGCCCAACATTCCACCTCAGTTCCTGTCAAAGGCATGAAGGAAAATTCCAGGAAAATTTTGAGGCGGAGCGTTAATGCCGCAGCGGTCACAGGCGCTCACGCAAATTCTTGCTGGAATTCTGGAGGCCCCACGCAGACCACCTCCGACATGGCGGGGGAAGATGGCTCCAGACAGCCACTACTCAACAGCGAGCCTTCCTTAATGCTCTTCAAATTAGGTTTCCTGTCCTCTAATGAAGCTAAAATCTGCAACAGAACAGCTGCTCCAGGAGCCTCCAACACCAGACAGGCTTTCCAGCATGCGGCGCACGTACCCGCGTACCACTTGCTGGGGTTCACCCGCGCGTCACACTGCTGGTGCTGGACAGTAAGGCTTTGGGGGTCGGCTTGTGAGTGTTGATTTAAGGCTGTCTAATGATGGCTGGGTGATGAGTGACGTTGAACTCGTGCTGCGGGAGGTGGTAGCGCTGAGGATCGTGCTGCGTGAGGTGGTAGCGCTGAGGGTCGTGCTGCGTGAGGTGGTAGCGCTGAGGGTCGTGCTGCGTGAGGTGGTAGCGCTGAGGGTCGTGCTGCGTGAGATGGTAGCGCTGAGGGTAGTGCTGCGAGAGGGGGTAACGCTAAGGACTGTGCTTAGTGAGGGGGTAACGCTAAGGACTGTGCTTAGTGAGGGGGTAACGCTAAGGACTGTGTTTAGTGAGGGGGTAACGCTAAGGTATTATCGGTGAGGGTGGCGTTGTGTGAAGTGGTAACAGAGAGCAGGGTAGGCAAAAACATTTTTTTGTTGTTGTTTAAACCAAGAGCCATGTTTTTTTTTTGTTAAAACCAAACCAACCGTGGTATTCGTTTTTATTTATTTTTTATTATTTTGTTGTTTGTTCTTGTTCTGGGAATTTTATTTAACATTTAAATAGTTTTCTGCTTTGTATACATGTAGTTAGCTAATCATCAACAATCTTAGTTGCTTCATTTCAACTTCCTATTGTAGAAGAATGACAAAGAAAAGGGGTTAAGAAAAAGCAGTTAGCAGAGTACCTGTATTTGGTATGACTACATTTAATACCCAAGCTGCAGAGAAGCTATGATTCATCATTATTGCAATGTAAAGTCCTTTAAAAAAAAACTTGAAAACGCTTCAAAAGAAAAAGAAAACTCGATAGAAATGGCTAGCTATTATTATCATTATTATAGTGGGTTGGGTTAATGGCTAACTAGTAACTAATTAAATACAGAGTATTGAACTAAAGAAAATGAAATTGCTATATGGATACATCCTTCTCATGACCTCACTAGCTATCTAATAGAAACCTTAGTTACTAGTTGTAATTTTCGGTAGCTGCAGGCATACCAGAATATAATTAGAATTGCATCTCTGAAATGAAATTACGCGACATTCAATAGGTTATAGGTTTTTAATATACATAAGCAATAGTTGACCCTGTCCTAACAGTCAAACCGATTCCTTAATAGAATCACATTAACTCATTGTTTCAGTTGTGTAACTGAAATTTAATAATGTCTAGGAGAAGACCTGTTTATTTTTGCAATATTTTAGAGCAAAACCCAAACAAATCGAATATAAAAATCAAATAAACCAAAAAATATGGTTTAAACCATGGTTTTTCATTTGGTTTAAACCAGCCAACACTAACGGAGAGGGTTGTACTGTGTGAGGTGGTAACGCTGAGGGTCGTGTTAAGTAAGGAGGTAACGCTGAGGGTCGTGTTAAGTAAGGAGGTAACGCTGAGGGGCGTGTTAAGTAAGGAGGTAACGCTGAGGGTCGTGTTAAGTAAGGAGGTAACGCTG
>LQNS02278125.1:2505227-2519979 GCA_001587735.2 Parhyale hawaiensis | reverse complement strand
CGTACGGGCCAGTATTCCCGTTCGTTTTTTCCATCGTGTGTGGATGTTTGGAATGGTCTTGATGGCTCTGTCTTTGCTGGTGCTGGTATTGGCAGCTTTAAACGATCTGTACACAAAGCTATTCTGTGAACTCGGATCTTCTTTTTCTTCATTCTTTTGTTTTCTCCACCCCTTGGACAGGTTGCGTGGGGGTTTGTTAACCTCATGGAGTTTCTCCGTTCCTACGCCGCCAGCCTGGTGTGATTTAATAATAATAATAATAGAATGTATAGACGGAAATACCTTCAGCGGGGGTACTTAGTGCAAAATTTTTGACCATCTGATCTTTCGCCTAGAATGGCAGGCTTCGTGGTCAGCCCGCAGTCATCCAACGGAAGGTTATCTGTAGCCTCATCGACTGGGTCACCAAGTATGTACTGCTATAGTCACTACGTTATAGATCCATGAGCCTAGTAGGCTTCACACTTAGTAATAACATATTAAAATAAGTATGGTCAATGCTAAGATTTCACAATTCAATACGGAAACAAATTGACATGAATGGCATTTGAAAGCTGTACGGGCATTTTCATTTATTGCAGACCCTTGGGTATGGTCTATAGTGTTATGCATGATATGCGATATGCATGAAGCTATAAGATAATGCATATAGTTAGGAGACAGTAAGCCAGGCCACATGACAGTTTTAATCGAGAATACAAGAATACATGTAGAACAACAATTAAGGTAACATGAAAACTGGTTCTTGAAGCGCAAACAAGAGAACAAGTCATCCGATTGAGAGTGTTACTCGTACATCAGGCACATCTACTCCCAATGACTGCTACAGTCGACATCCTTTCGACTGTTTATCGTCAGTTCTTCGGCTGACAGTCGAGCCGCAGCTACACGGACCCTCATTGTACCTACACCGTTCCCTCACACTCTGGCAAGTCCTCACAGTCACACCGTCTCTGTCTGTAGGTGTGTGTGTGTGTGTGTGTCACACAGCGACCCTCACTAAGCGTTCCACTCCACGAGTCCGAGAGAAGGAAACTGTCGCCGGCTTATGGAAGAGCAGCGACGGAGGGACGCCAATGTCTATGCCTTCTGCCACTTGCGATATTTTATTGAAGGTGCGCCAGGGACAGGGAACCCACGCACGAGGGTGTTCCCGCACAAGATCAACGCGCATGGAAACAACAGGTCGGAAAAGAAGAGGAAGAGCAGAACAGAGCGTCATCAGAAGAAGTCTGAAAGTGGAAGGGAGCAAATGGACACAAAGGAACGAGTCCAGGGGCTATCTAAGCACCATTATTTATTTATTCTTACCTCCGCCACAGAGACTACGTTCTTGTTGGAGTTTGTCTGCTTGAGTGTTGTTCTCTTTGTCTGTCACTAAGATAACTCAAAAAGTAATAGACGGTTATTTATAGAATTTACAGGGAATGTGAGGTATGTTAGAAGGAACAAATGATTAACTTTTGGTGAATATCCATCTAACAGTTTGTTTGTCAACCCATCTTCGTTTGGTACGGGAACTCAAAAAGTTACGAACGGATCTTCATGAAATTTGCGAGAATTGTTGGGAATGTTACGAAGAAAGATTGACAAAACTTTTGAGATGATCTGTCAGTCCGTTTGTCTGCTCGTCTCTATGCTCGTTTTTATGTTGGTCAGAATAGATTTTTATCAAATGTGCAGAAACTGTTATAAATGTTCAAAGGCAAAAATGACCCAATTTTGGTGCTTATCGCTTCGTTCACTAATTTCTTTGTGTTTGACTGCGTGTTTGTCAGAACATAACGCCAAAAATAACGGACGGATCTTCAAAACAATTACAGGAGCTGTTTTTAATGCTAACATGCGCAAATGATCAAATTTTTGCGAGGATAAAAAAAACCTGTTTGAGGACCAATTTAATATTTTCGTTAACATCGCCTAACTTGGCGGAGGTATGCGCTCTCAGAGCGCTCTAGTTTATGCACGTCCGCACAGCAGCAGCTACTTGCGACTCAGCAGCAAGGTAATCGTCAGCATAAACACAAAAAGCTTTAGAAAGCGGCAGTAATTTTAAATTAAATAATCAGCCTATGGAGAACAAGAGCAGGAAAACAATGTTCAGTACATGCAGTTGCCAGCAGTTATTGCATAATTAGAAGGAAGCAGCCCGGTGCAGCCGGGCAAGTTATTATATTATGTGGCATAAGCTGAGGTCCCGACGGGCTGCGGTGCTTAGCGCTCTCGTATTCATGACTTCAAGTCCCGGGGTTTATTTTATTTTCTGCGGAATAATAAGCGGATCTTGCGAATATATATTGGCTGTGTTGTTATGAAAACATGGATTCACAAAAACAAAAAAAAGAAAATACATACATAAATATAGATTTGTACGACTACATATAGCTACACATAAGAAAGTAATTAATGTCGTTAGAAAATAGGTTTATCAAGTAAGAATGTAGTGTTCAACATTTATGCATGAATGTTCANACGCTGAGGGTCGTGTTAAGTAAGGAGGTAACGCTGAGGGTCGTGTTAAGTAAGGAGGTAACGCTGAGGGTCGTGTTAAGTAAGGAGGTAACGCTGAGGGGCGTGTTAAGTAAGGAGGTAACGCTGAGGGTCGTGCTGTGTAGGCAGCGTTATGTGAAACAGAAGTATTCATAGTTCGTAGAAAATAATCTCACGGGCGGAATGCCGTAGTCAACTTAGACTAACCGTGTGCCAGGTTCCTTTAGTAGCAGCAGCACAGTAGACTAGCGTGTCACTAAGGTCATACATTTAGTGTGGAGTTTTCATCTAGATACGTAGAGCACAGTGACGTGCTCAGTTAATTTTTACAGGACATGATGCACCAACAAAAAACATAGAATAGGAAATGGTAGTGACTAAAATTAGTCGTAAAGTGCGAATACATCAATCACATGATGGGGGAGATAAACAGGAGCGAGGTGCTCGATCGAGTATGCGAGCACAGGAACATCAGTTCAATGGATAAAATTCTCTATCAAGAACATGATGGGGAAGATAAACAGGAGCGAGTCGCTCGATAAAGTATGCGAGCACAGGCACATCAGGGTAATTTTTCTTCCTTTTGACGGCAATGCAGGGGCCACAAGGGCCATATTGTTGGTCCAAATCAGGTTACTGGAGCCTTTTTGCCATCGGGTCTCTTCAACCTCGTAACGCGGCTCTCGGTGTTGCCGCGCAGTCTGAGAACTGCGTCGCAAGCTCGCCATCTCGGTCGTCGAGACTGTTTATTGTACCAATTATTTCAAAAGAAGCCGATAAAACTACAAAAAAATATTGATGATGGTATCTTTGCTTTCACCCCGTGATTTGAAATGAAAGTTTTCTAATGAATAACCCTTACCTGTAAAATTTGGGGTTGACAGTAGACCCAAACTTGACTGACACTGGGTTAGCATTATGTTCTGCGTTATAGCTTCACTATTACAACGGTAATGCTGCACGGTCTATCAAGAGAAAACAAAAAGTGCAGGCACTGTCTTTTGCAAAAAAAAAAAAACAAGAACGCAGCTGTGGAGAAGAGAGGGAGGAAGAACAACACGTTGGGAAACACGAGGATCAGAAATAACGAACGAGCTGCAGAAAGGTAACAGAGGCAGCAAAGTTGATACAGAAAAAGACAACTCGAGGGTGTCTTCATGCAACAGACTCAGTAACTTTTTATTGTATCTTTGCGTGTATTATTCATCTGGGCTGACGGCTTCTCATTGCAATAGCAGAAATTACCGTTAGGTAAAATTCTAGCGAAGTAAAGATTTAGCAGAAAGCCGTCAGGAAGTGAAAATCTTCCAACACATAAAACTTGTCAGGTAAGCCAGGTAAAACTTCGTACAAGTCTACTGTTGAATTTGACCTGCGGTCGGCTAGCCCAACTATAGACATCCTTCAGTCTTAGTACAGTTCTTTTATAAGACTGACCTTACGCATTTAGAGAAGCAATGGTATGGCGTCACTACGTAAAAAAATAACTATCTCTCTAAAATAATAGAATGTCTAGACGGAAATACCATACCAAATTTTTGACCATCTGATCTTCCACCCAGAATGGCAGTCTTCGTGGTCACACCGCAGTCATCCAACAAAAGGTTATCTGTAGCCTCATCGACTGGGTCACCAAATACTGCTATAGTCACTACGTTATAGATTCATGAGCCTAGTAGTCTTCACACTTAGTAATAACATATATTAAAATAAGTATGGTCAATGCTAAGATTTCACAATTCAAAACGGAAACAAATTGAACTGAATGGCATTTGAAAGCTGCTCAGGCATTTTCATTTATTGCAGACCCTTGGGTATGGTCTATAGTGTATTGTCTATAGTGTATGGCACCATTTGAGCGATATGCATGAAGCTATAAGCCAGGCCACAGGACAGTTTTAGTCGAGAAAACGTGTAAAACAACAACAATTAAGGTAACATCAAAACTGGTTCTTGAAGCGCAAACATGAGAACAAGTCATCCGATTGAGAGTGTTACTCGTACATCAGGCACATCTGCTCCCAATGACTGCTACAGTCGACATCCTTTCGACTGTTTATCATCAGTTCTTTGGCTGACAGTCGAGCCGCAGCTACTGTACATGGACCCTCACTGTACGTACACCCTTCCCTCACACTCTGGCAAGTCCTCACAGTCACACCGTCTCTGTCTGTAGGTGTGTGTGTCTGTCACACAGCGACCCTCACTAAGCGTTCCACTCCACGGGTCCGAGAGAAGGAAACTGTCGCCGGCTTATGGAAGAGCAGCGACGGAGGGGCGCCAATGTTTATGCCTTCTGCCACTTGCGATATTTTATTGGAGGTGCACCAGGGACATGGAACCCACGCACGAGGGTGTTCCCGCACAAGATCAACGCGCATAGAAACAACAGGTGGGAAAAGAAGAGGAAGAGCAGAGCAGAGCGTCATCAGAAGAAGTCAGAAAATGGAAGGGAGCAAATGGACACGAAAGGAACCGAGTCCAGGGGCTATGTAAAGCTCCATTATTTATTTATTCATTCTTACCTCCTCCACAGAGACGATGTTCTTGTTGGAGTTTGTCTGTTTGAGTATTTTTCTCTTTGTCTGTCACTAAGATAACTCAAAAAGTTATAGACGGTCATTTATGGAATTTACAGGCATTGTTAGGTATGTTAGAAGGCACAGATGATTAACTTTTGGTGAAAATCCATCGAACAGTTTGTTTGTCAACCTATCTTTGCTCGGTAAGGGAACTCAAAATGTTACGACCGGATCTTCATGAAATTTACAAGAACTGTTGCAAATGTTACGAAGAGAGATTCACAACATTTTTGTGATGATCTGTCAGTCCGTTTGTCTGTTCGACTCTATGATCGTTTTTATGTTTGTCAGAAGAGATTTTCCTCAAATGTGTAGAAACTGTTATAAATGTTCAAAGGCAAAAATGACCTAATTTTGGTGGTTATCGGTTCGTTCACTAATTTTTTGGTGTTTGACTTTGGGTTTGTCAGAACATAACGCAAAAAGTAACGGACGGATCTTCAAAACAATTACAGGAGCGGTTTTTAATGCTAACAGGCGCAAATGATCAAATTTTTGCGAGGATAAAGAAAAACCCTGTTTGAGGACCAATTGAATTTTCTCGTTAACATTGCCTAACTTGGCGGAGGTATGCGCTCTCAGAGCGCTCTGGTTTATGCACGTCCTCGCAGCAGCAGTAGCTGCCTGCGACTCAGCAGCAAGGTAATCGTCAGTACAAACAAAGCTTTAGAAAGCGGCAGTAACTTTAAATTAAATAATCAGCCTATGGAGAACACGAGCAGGAAAACTAATGTTCACTACATGCAGTTGCCAGCAGTCATTGCATAATTAGAAGGAAGCAGCCCGGTGCAACCTGGCAAGTTATTATATTATGTGGCATAAGCTGAGGTCCCGACGGGCTGCGGTGCTAAGCGCTCTCGTATTCATGACTTCAAGTCCCAGGGTTTATTTTATTTTCTGCGCAATAATAAGCGGATCTTGCGAATATATATTGGTTGTGTTAGGGAATCCGGTCAGCATACCAGCGACTTGCAGCTAATGCTTGTTTAGCGAAATATGACATGTTAGGGAATCTCCTCTGTCGGTGACAGTCGTGATGTTGATATGTTGCCTAATAAGGCAGTGATACGTTAAAAACATTATTAAACAGCAAGTTTTACTGCATATTCCGGGATGCTGCATTTATCGCAAGGGGTTATTAGAATCGCGTAGCAAAATTTTCAAGTCAAAATTTTAAGGGAAAAAATTTACCCTCGTGATTTATTTGAGATTATTTATTATCGGCATGATTAAAGTTTTTATTTCTTAGTATATATTGTGACGGAAAATATCGCCTGCTTTCTAGTCGATGGCAAGTGCGTTCGTTTGTCTCTTTCTAGGGAAGTCGCTTTACGTAACGTAACAGTTTTTCTTTTGTGTGTTACCATTTCCAGTAATGGTATTATTGTTCCTTGTTGTACCCTACAGGGCCGCCGTGAATGGGATGGACTCTAGAGAATGTGTCACCCCAGCACGCGGGCAGTTCGGCCGGGAGGGCGACATTCCTTCCCTCCAAAGCAACAAACATATGTCATGTATTGTGCTAATCGATCAAGTGAGGCATTGAAGCAATAACAGCAAGGCGCACTTGAGGGTCCTTCAGTGACACTCGTACAATAGCAGAAATATGTAACAGACCAGGATCGGTCCTATACAGAGCGCCACGGTTAGCGCGTACATACTCAACATCCTCGCAAGCGAATTCGTCCATTACATCCTGGTAGGTATCTGATATATGGTACCCTTTACCGTACTATTTAATGCTCTATTTTAGTAGTAAAAAGTAACAGTAGGGCAAAGTCAACTTGCTTGCACACCGCAACTGGGATATCCACATGCACTGGTTCGTATTGAGATAGATGCCCCGAGGATTGCACGGCTGCATTCGACCACGGATTGTCAAAACTATGGCATCAGAGATGGAAGGCTCATGTAACAATTACGACTTCTCCAATCATCCCCATTTCTGGTTAGAGTCAGTACCTCTGCATCAGCGTCTGAATGTTGAAAGGCTCACTCAGCAAGCGAAGCACCTCAAGAATCATAATGTCTAGCAGAGAAGCTCGATCTTTTGTCCAAACCTGCGTGAGGTTGTCCCTCTAAAACTGTCACTGAGATATCTAGAGCTTAACCAAATGATATCGAAGAGCGATCAGCTTTTGCAGTGCTCTCAGGTGCCACAACATGCCTGATCACTTCGTAAAAAAAACATTTAAATGAAGTTTAGAAGGAAAGTTTGTTAAGCTGTCGTCTTTGCACAGTAGGCTAGAGGTCTTCTTGCCCGTTCTGTGAAGGCGAGAGCTCTGGGGAATGCAGTTGAAGAGTCCAAAGGCTAGCATTAGTTCAGACCTCGATCGACCTCCCTAATCACTTCTACCCCGGGGGCTTCAAGAAAAGAAGAATATGTAGCCCAAGAAAAAACAAGAAGCCAATTTACGGCCGGCCAATGAGGAAGAGGAAGAACATGTATGCCAATAAAAACGCAGCGTCGTTGTGCGGTGGAGCCAAAACGAAGATGAAGGAACCCGTGTGTTCAGAAAAATAGCCAATGTTCGGTTGGATTACGGGGGGCCATCAACAGCATTTCAGCACGGCAGGGAGCAACGCCCCCTGTCTCAACGCGGGTCCCAGACCCAAAGGAGGCCTGGGGTGCTGAGGGCGCCAGTAACAATTGAAACTTATGGCAGCAGAACCCAACCTTACTGGTGGCGCGACGGCCATATGGTGGCATATGGTAGGAGGCTTAAGGCCCGTAGTTCATCACACGGAAGCAAATTTTTATGGAAAAAATATGGAAAAAAAATGACCCTTCGCGCATAGCTAATTGGATTCCTTCGCCTCGTGGTAAAACTTGAAATCGTTTTAATACTTAATTCACGCGAGTTTGTCTTAATTATAAACGAATAAGGACAAACTTGTAAGATTCGATTCAACGTCTTGAAGAAAGCGCACCTTCCTGACATTCTGGCGAAGCGAAGCCTTCAAGTCTTTACTTCGTCTGCCAGTCGAAAGCGTCCTGAGTGTCATGATGGTCCTGAGTGCCCTTGCAATTTAGTCTAAATTGGCTGATGTGCTGTGTCCTGAACATGAAACTCCAAGATCGGAACAAAGAACACCGACCAAATTTAGATTAGGTTGCAATTTAAATACACACAGGATCAGACACAGCGTATAGTTGGGCTACGAACTTACCCCCTTGCATCATGACACTCAAAGCGCTTTCGATTTTTAGACTATTCAAAATGTCTTGGTTGAAGAGTAACACAGAAGTAAGCAAAATTAATATTGATATACATTTGTTAATTGAACCCCACATTTTAATATTCTCTCCTCCAAGGCTTGCTCTATTTTGAACCCGTGTCATCCACAAGACAAAAAACGCCGAGTGCTGACAAGCAAGTAGGTAGGTATATTTTTCAGCCCTGAATTCATCCACACAGATGACAGCTAGTTCTTCTGACAACTTGGAGAATAACCTGGTATCACATGGGTCAAGGTCAAGACCGTAAGGTGGATGGTCAGCTTGCTGTCCACCACAAATTACAGAGTTTTGTCCTGAAAACTTGCAGAGATCAATTTACACAGGGAACAAAACCATGCAAGAAGGATAAATTCAGAGTTGAAAAATATACTTGCTTATGAATACTCTGAGTGCTTTTGCAAGTGGGTGGCACGGTTTTGAAGTAGCTTAAACCTTGAAGAAAAATGCTTTGAAGTTTGGGGATCGACAAATAAGTCCCTCTATCAATGTTGTTTCTCTGTTGCCAAAACATTAAGAACATCCATCGTAATCAAGCCAGCACGAATACACCTGAGGCTGTACAAGCTTCCTCACATCAAAATAGTTTTAAAAACTTTAGTTTGTTGCTCAAATTGTAGTCTACTTACATTTGATCTTGAACCGCAGCACGTCTGTCACACTGACGATGAGAAACTCTGATAATCACGTTGTCGAATATTCCGTTGGCCTGAATCTCACAGCGTATACAGTATTCAAATGATATTATTATTAACAATTCTCTCTGCATTCAGTTCTGTGCCACATTCTCGGCATTTCTTACTCCTCCTTAACACCAGAAATTCCTTGTCACATATTATGCAAATCTGAATTCCAATGGCAAGACTCTGCGTGCGGCTGAGGTGAGGAGCTCAGGACATCGATTTTGCTGAACAATTTTAACTGCGCCCCAGAGCCGTTACGGTGCCTATGCTCACAAGTTGAATGTCAGTTCACAAAAATATCAACAATCTTAAATGTTAATAAATAGCAGGAGTTATATAAAGGGATGTAGGAGGCATGGCGACGTTGAGGAAAATGCTACAGGTAGAGCAATTCGGTTTCCAAATAAGGCAATCGCGCCAAGCGCTCTTCCAACGTAAAATTTATGCCAGTTTTCAACAGAAATAATAAGGCTTCAAATTACCACCGCTACACAGTTTCTATGGACACACTCGATGAATTTATAGCAAATACATTGTTAGTTGCAGCACCGGCACCCAACTGTCAACCAGAATTCTTATCACCGAGTCCGACGATTGCTGAAAAATGCCAAAACATGCTGTTGCTGAGCGCAGCCATAGAATTATGCCTAATATTCTAAATATTGTAGAGTTCAAACAAGATCTCTTCTTTCAAACGTCTGACAGGGGCAACTGCAATTGATTTTAGTTCGTTGAGATGTGACTTTTTTTTCATTAAGCTACGGGATATCAAATTATGTTGCCATTACCCAAAATAAATTTTAGATGAAATCCAGTTTGACACGGAAAGTTCAGGAAGCTATTCAAATGTGGAAGGAATAAAGTAGAGAGACATCATCCTACTGCTCGACGTAGCCCCTTTCAACCTACCTACTACAACAGCAGTATACAACATTGTAGAATTTTTATAGTTATTTTGAATTTTCTTTACAAGTATGGCTCCTGAAAGACACGCGAGTGCGAACCTAAAGGCGTTCTGCCAATCGATGTAGTCCTCTGCACAAATACAAAATTGATAACAAACAGTTCCAGGTAAATTTTAAGATTTTGGATTCTCTTCACAAGTGTGTCTGCTGGAGGACACACGAGCAAGAACCTAAAGGCGTTCTGCCAATGGCCGCCGTCGAGGAGTCCACGCTTAACGAAGCCACTCACGATGCCTCAAGAGGAGACTCCACCGACTCTATAGCGACGGTATTGAGACGAAATTTCCAAGATCTTGCGAAGGTAATTAGCAGGAGTTTATGTGAGGCTTGGCCACCACTGCTGCGGCAGTTTGAGAGTATCGTTACGCTTCGTGTTCCCCCTTGATCCACCGAAATGCGGTACACTGTCAGATGCAGTTACAGATTCGAAGACGCAATGTATAGGATTAGATAGGATTATGAATCAGCTGATGCTTTATCAAATATATATGGGTATTTATGCAAATGGAAGCAACGGGGCTTGCTGTTATCCAGGGCGTAGGCACACACAGAAACAGCTCTAGTTCGGCAATGATTTAAAAACAGGCTCTCTAGACAACGACCTTCGAGTAAAGTTAATTACACTGCGAGCTCCAATCAGTTGGAATACGAAGAAATTCACATACATTGGTTCGTAGTTAAGACAAGTCTCCGCTACGCCGGAGTACAGCATGGAACACAGATTATTGGAGATATGGCGCCAAGGACGAAGGGTTATGCATGACAAGTGTGGCCGCCCCGTTGCTGGTTTCGTAAATGCTCTTGCAGTAGAAATTAAATGTCAGAAATGCTGAGGCTACAATTCCAAATTTTGAAAGACTGCACCTTTCCGCTAAAGAAGTCAACCTTGAGACTCTGGGCCCCCTACTCTGCCACTGTGAGTGTACAGTGCGGCAAAACAAATGTTTACACTTCAATGGCAAAAAAAAAACTTTACATGAGAAATGTTAATTAGTAATTCGTTTGCCCTACCCGACATAATAAAGCGAGAAGATGTTAGTGATGCTGCTTTCCCTCCGCCCACTCACAGCAAACGTCCATCACCCAGCGAACCCTCAGCGAGGGTTGTGTGCTGCTGCAGTGAGGGTGATAGTGGGTCGCTCTACCCGGCGTGTTATTTTTTCTTTGTTATAAGTTTGAAGTCGCATCACTTTACGCCTACTGCACACAATGGGTCAAAAATGTTTCAAATGAAGGAGTAAACCCTTGCGTTAACTATGCTAGAAAAGGGAGACTCTGTGATTGCCGTAACCAAAGATCTGGGGATGTCAATAGAGACAATCTATCAGCTCAAGCGGTCGGGGACAAAATGACAAACAGGGACGGTACCACAGAAGAAGTCAGGCTCTGGCACACCTAAGAAAACTACACTGAGAACATATAAGCTTCTGAAGTGTGAAGTTATCCCAAAGTATGGTTTAACTGCCGTTGAATGAAAAAACAAATAACCTGAACTCCTCCAGAACGTCGCAACAAGGACAATCCACGATCGCCTGCAGATGGACCTGGGTCTTCCAGGTCGGCATGCCGGAAAGAAACCCATGCTCTTCACGTTTTCCGTTTCAGTCTCCCTTTTCTAGCTAATTAACGCAGTAGATGCAAGGTTCTGCGACTTCAAACTTATAAGAAAGTAAAAGTAAAACGTCGGCAAGAGCAGCCCACTATCATCCTCGCTACATAAGCACACCACCCTCGCTGAGGGTTGGCTGGGTGATGGACGTTTGCTATGAGTGGGCGGAGGGAATGCAGCATCACTAACATCTTCTAGCTTTATTATGTCGGGTAGGGCAAACTCGCATATCTTGGGTCAAATTTTTCTCACCAGTGAAGCGTAAAAATTTTATTTTTGCCGACACTGCAGAATAGAAAGGAAGCTGAGTAGACACATAAAACACAATGTTGCGATGCCCTGTGTAAGACCGAAGTAACTCCCTGAATCTCCATGGAAGCACTATCCCCTCGAGCCAGGACGCCTGTCTGGAGATTTCGAGCTTGAATCCTCCAAACCCCCAGACAGGCGTTCTGGCTTCGATTTTTAGATTAAAGTGTAAGGCGTTGACTCTTAATCAGTCATCTGTGAGACTTTCATGAACTTAGTCTTACTTCGTAAATAAAGATTTCATTCGGTTCAATATAATCGGACAAGTTCTAGTACCTAAAACATGATTCCGAGAGGCAAAGCTATGAAGGCCCTGACTGCATTTCCAGACAAAGTAAGTCCAGTAAGCTTGGCTGAGACCAACTTCAATGACCCAGTCGAGGGCCCCAATATAGCTTTTGAAAGCCTAGTTAACGCTACTGCAACTTTTCTAGTACGCCTGATGCTTGCCTCCAAGTAACATAAGAGACACGAGCCAAAGTAAATACCTACAGCGTAGTAAACAAGTTATCTGCCGGCAGATGCGGGGCGCAATGGCGGACGAGGAATCAATTATTTACTGGACCATCAGTTGGGAGGAGCTCACGCAGAGTAAACACCGCGGCAATTAATCTGAACTGTTGACCTCGCCAGCAATATTACCGATAGAGCGGCGCGCATCCCATGCCTCTGATGCGTGTTGGTTCATATTGAAAAACGTTTATTGAGAAGTTGCTATGCAGCTTTCTGCGGGACTTTATTGCCAGGAAGGTTTATTGCTTCCACTGCAATGAATTCGGGACCAGACAATAGAAGAGCCCTACAATATTAGAGTATTTCTGGTGTAGGGATGATCATCAGTTTGCACAAGATGGAGTTATATGGCAGGATCATTTCTCAATATTTGGAACTAAGATGGACTCAGAAATCTGTGTACTTTTCTGCTGGGTAAGCGAAAACAAGGAGTTCATACGCCAGTCAAATAACCGTGTTCTATGCACTCGACTTCCGAACACGTCACGCTTTTCTTTCACATTCAAAATCATGTATCTCTCCGAATAGGAAGGTTTTTATCAATAATTGAAACTATTACAGTACGAGATTAGAAAAATTAGGCCTAATTCAATACATGATGATGATAATAATAATAAAGATTATGGGTCAATAAAACACTTAGACACTTTCACAAGGTCTAAAAACTAATTTTTGATCACTTCCAATCTAATTAAGCACAATTCTCGAGTAAAAATAAACACAGGCTATATAAAAGGCGACGTTTCGGCAATCAACAGATGCCATCATCAGGCAAATAAAAATCTGAAACAAATAAAAGTCAACATGAATGAAAGTACACAGAAGATTTAATATAGGTAGCATTGTAAACAAAAACGTTGGCACTGCTCTGCATGGGTCCTATCACGATGGAGGTTGAAGTAGAACTGGTGACGAGCTAGCCGATGGAACAGTTTTTAACAGCTTTTGATTGCCGAAACGTCGCCTTTTATATAGCCTGGGTTTATTTTTACTCAAGAATTGTGCTCAATAAAATAGGAACATAATCAAAAACTAGTTTTTAGCAGGGTGGAAAAAGTATCTAAGCGTTTTATTAAAGTGAGTGCTGATCTGAAATTTTTATATTGTAGGTTAAGTTACAGTTCACGCAGTTTTAGAGTATAATGCCTCACTGCTACAACAGAAGCTTAAAAGAGCTGGGAGGGGTATAGTTTTGCGAGTTCTTGTAATTCCTAATTTGATGATCTGAAACTTTAATACAGTAAGGGTTCCTTCGATTAGCTCTTCAGATGTCGATGTTTACCAAGTCCACTCTCCGGAAACCTGGGGCAGGTGTCTGGGGTTCGCCCCCTTGCATCGAAGGGGCATCGCCCCCTTGCATCAGCTCTGAATCAGTTACCCATGGGACGGCCACAAACTCAATTCTGCTCCGTAACACGAAGTTTCTAGCCGTCTCAAGCGTATTTGGGTGGCTTTTAACACACGCAACATGATTTTTTCAAACTTGTGAAACCAACGGTCTCGGCTTATGTTTTAGGTGAGTAAGCTTGATTTAAATCACCACGACGAGCCGATCGATGGAGACCTAAAGCATCCTAAGGCCTCCGGTTTACAAGGTATAACTTTTTCGTGCAACACAAATGTACACCGTGGGATTTTTTCGACTTCATGGGATATCATTTTTAACTTTGTTCTTATTGGGTATTAGCTCGAACTGACTGGACAGCTAATACTTTATTGCCTTCACATGTATAGTAGAAGTTGCGGCTTCGCACGTTTGGGCCATCTAAAATTAAAGCAAATTTGGAGCAATTAGGTCTAAAAATATAATTTGATTTGGGCTGGCGCGAGTTGGCGAGTTGGACGCTTCTGGAATATAACGAAACTTCGGCACATTAGCTTATACGATGATGTCAGTCGGTCCCAGCTCTGCTATCGCGACAAAACTGGCACAGATCGCAAAGGCGACAAATTTGGTACAAAAACTTCAGGTACTATATACTGCCAGTTTGAGTTTTTTGGTGGATTACTTGCGATATAAGTTTGGAAAATTCTGGAACGTATCACTGTGAATGTGAATGAGCGGATTGTTGTCAGACACTCGGAAAGAACTGGAAATACTTGTGATATTTTCATCCCAAGCAGAGATAGTGGAAAAGCCGTGGCCACAAAATATTCTAATAGCTTCGCTGTACGGGGAGCAAGATTGTTTAACAAAATGCCTCGGCATATTCGAAGCGCCACTGATATCCAAACTGTAGAGTTCAAAAACTTGCTGGATTCGCATTTAAGAAGAATACCAGATAGACCAGCGGTCAGCGGTTACGTGCACTGTGGAGATAATTCGCTGCTGGCTCTCTCTTTGGTCGCAAACTGCGGCACCA
>LQNS02278125.1:2462888-2475416 GCA_001587735.2 Parhyale hawaiensis | reverse complement strand
GTGGCGCTGTAGTAGCTAGCTTGACTGGCTCGGGCACAGCTGCAGCTAACGGAGTAATTTGGTAGTCGTTCTTTTGTTCGTCAGTCAGGAGTGCAGGAAAAGTTTGCAGGAGGATGTACCTATGCTTAGACTTGCCTTCTAAGCTTCCTTATTTAAGAGACACTCTGTGTTCAACTTATGAACGTACTAGAAGACCCAGCCGCCAAAAATGACGGCAAAAATTTTGTGATTGAGCTTTTTATTGTTCCGGTTCCCAGCATAGGTTTTGCTGTATTATAGATCTCATGCCTGCAGGCCTGATCTTCCATTAGTGAAACGCAAGCTGAACAACCATGAGTTTTGCGATAGCAAAGTATCCCCCTGCAAGATAAGGAGTGAATATCAGCTTGGAATTGATTAAGCGTTTAGCTGCACTAAGAAAAATATAGTTCAGTCAAAAGAATTCACTGGAAATGCCCAGGGCTCACCGTATTGTGGATACCGACTGATTGTTGAACCTCCAACGTCGAACTTTGGCTGCGATATAAATTCAGTATAAAAAGGCGTCTGCTCAGCGTGAAGATTCAGCTACACCGATATCATTCAGCAATGAAAGAGGGGATCCAGAGCCCGGGATCCAGAGGCCGGAGATCCAGAGCTATATTTGTCACCGGTACCCCAAGAGCTGAAATTGTATGGTATCTCAACTTGTTTCTCAATGCATAAATTTTCTCCTATTAAACTCTTAACTGCGTGACGGAGAGACGGACCAACTTCGGAGCAAGCAAACAAGGGAGCAAGAAAGCAAGCAAGGGAGCGACCAACAACTGTGTTTTATTATATAGTGGATCTTCAGCTAGCACGGCGCCCTCATTACACATTAAAAGACGCTAGCCGTAATACCTTGCGAAGTACTCGAAGTGAACGACATACAAGCTGAGCATCCACTCATAAGTTGAGCTTACGATTGCACAGTGTACTCTCAGCATAAAGTGCCTTGACTAGTTGGAACTGGCTTCGGAGCAGGCCCAGTTGCCGTTCTGCATTCAGTCGCCCTACGGCCGAAGATATTTCATTTCTGAACGTTACCGCGAGAGGGAGAGAGGGAGACTCCACAGCACACGTCGAGTAATTATTCATTTACTGTACGATGAATTATTCCCTCACGTTAGCTCGGCTCATTCGAACATCGCTCCTGAAGACATTTCCATTTGCACCAAATGCAGGTGATGTTCACTTTCACTGTCCTATATAGACGCTGTCCTTACTCTAAGAATAGATATGTCAATGTCATTTAAGAAAGTACGACCCTATCTTATTGTACCGTAAGTACATTTTACCCTAACCACGTCACCTTTATATGAGAGTCCTGGAAGTTCTTGTATTTATTGGCGTTTGCGTCAGGGCGAGCCTGAATCTGCTGGCCAATGAGGTTCTGGAGATGGAGGGGGCAGAGCCACATTTCGCAATAGTGTCTAAGGAAGTTCTTTGTTCTTCGGTGGCTGCTCCCTTCCCACCAATCACAGGCTCTCTGCCATTCCTTCCTACCAATAAGAGGCTTCCAGCCGTTCCTGCAGCCAATTATTGCGTCAGCCATGCCGGAAAAATTGGCTTCATATCTCCGTAATCGTTGCTACCTCCTTATTAAAACTGATTAATTGAAGCTGGCTTATTTTGGTTGAGAAGATTTGCCCACCGTACAGTGAAGTTATTCTTATGTGGGGCAGTACCCCAGCACTGGCTCTCCATCAAGGAAGCGTAACAAGCACATGAGAGCGCGCTTGTTACCTCTAGGGAATAATTTCTGCTTTTCTGGCAAGACGCTGAGGAACAGGCCAGTGCACGATAATATTCTAGAACAAAAAGAGCACCGGGGGTGAGGGTATTCCTCCGAATAATGTTATAGTGAAGATTTTTGTAAATTTGAGAGTATCTAAACTGCTCGTTTGCAAGTGTAATTAACGAAGTATATTCTAATGATGCATTTAAACACGACGAACGTTTTTCTTTTGGAGGGAACTAACGTATCTTCTATCTTGTTGTTTACATGCAGGATGTGTGTATGACCTGGTATGATATACAGAAAACGCAGGACATACGTTGACGATTGTATATGATATACAATCAATATATCCTGCAATACACAACATACAGTCTATTGCACTATAAGCCTATTAGCTACAACTATAGAAAACCAGTGAAAATAGCAATAAAACCCCATTATGTGCAACAATACGAGTGAAAGTATTGCAAGCCCAGCATCTATGCATAAGAGGTGTATGAAAAGTTTTAATTAAGCATCAGAAGATGTAAAAAAGATAAAAAGGATGATTTGCTTTTCAAATTTATTTTCAACTTTGGTAGAATTTTAAAATTTGGCCGGAATACTTACAAATAGTTCTATGTACTTTCAAAAAATCATAGGCTTGCAAGCCATGCATCAACGCCTCTTGTACATTGATGCTTAAAACTTTTCATACTCCCCACTTAGCACTTACAATGGAGTACCAGTGAATATCGTAATATAAGCCCATTATACACAGCTGTACAAAAAACAGTGAAAACACCGGTACAAGCCCAGTATCCACTGTAGGAGTTGCAGCAAAAAGCACCACCACCCTCTCATCTCACACTCTATGACACTCTCACCTTTAGGTTATGTGGTGCCATTGAGCGGGACTCCCTTTTATGATAAACAATTTATGACAAGCCGCTATTGACGCAATATACTGTGATGGCTTCTGAGTAGAGTGTCTATGGAACCATCTGCCAAAGCTGAAGGAATAAGTAGATTGATCTTTTGGTATTTTAGAGGCCTTGCAGCGGCGTATGTCAGGCCATATTTTATGGTGAAGTGAGTTCAGAACAGTTATGGCGGCGTTATGGCCTGTCGGATGACAAGGAGGAGACTGTGACTATCGACCGTGACGGTCGCTAGGACTTTGTGAAGAAACAACACGGCGATATTGTCGGGCCTAAGAGGGTTTATTACACTGGTTTTGTCTAGATATTTTGCCATTCTTTAAAAGTTCTCTAAGGCATCTGACTTTTATTTCTGATATATGAAAGTGTTTAAAACCAGCTGCAGTATATTAAGGACACTTTAATGAAGTTAAGGGCGCCATAATAGTGATTCTGCTACAGGATTTAGTTGTAATATCTGGTTAATTTTTAAACAAAGTTTATGTTATAGTTATGCATAGTTTTGCCAAGCCCTTGTTCTAGGTGGTACTCGCTTTATGTCTTCCTTGATTTTGGGATAAGATTTTTATTTTTATCTATTTGATATAAGTGTTCTAGAATTGTATGGTGCACATATGCTGGTAATGCTTCTCTTTATATTTTGACGGGCAAATTCTGTACATGTTACGTATTTTGAAAAAGTACGTTTATTGCAATTAGCAAACTAATTTTCGGTTAAGATTCGTTTTATGGTACGCCTAAATCAATGGCTTTAAAAGAAATTTTTGCACAAAAAAACTCAAAATATCACAGAAACAAACTTTTTACATTCCGGAAAAGTAACATTAAACCAAGTATTTTCGTGATAACGATAGAATAGAAGAAATACATCCGATTGAGTGGTTGGCCGCGCGGAGCGGTGGTACACGGTGTTGTTGACGTCGAAGTGTTGCGTCCAACGGTCGTAGCTTGTAAAAAAATAGTTGAACTAGTTCCAAACTCCCAACCTATCCTAGGAAACGGCTATGTTGGAGCTTTTGAGTGATAGATCCATAAGTTTAATATTCACTGATTCTTGCTTTCTAAGGTTAGGAGCGTAGGACAGGTTTTGCAATGACGTCACAGCTTTCAGCAGCAAGCATATTACGGACGAACGAACAGTGTATTAAAAATAGCCACTGGTGAACTGCAAGCAGAATTTTCACTTGGAGTGTTTTCTCTTGCCGTCTTTACAATTTTATTACTATTATTAAATACATTATTATTATTTCTTTCTTTCTTTATTATTACGGAAAATGATTTGGGAAAACTCAGTAGATTTGATTTAGGCTCCACCCTTGATACAGGTTCTTGTCATAAAGAACCTATATATGACTTATATAAAGTACTACCTGTACGACTACTACTTAAAGGGATTTCCGTAGACTATTCCTAGTTTTGAAATTTTAGCCTTCAACTTGTAACGGAGCAGCACGTCGCTTTAGAAATGTCAGCATTTAAGCATCAAAATCTAAAAAATTCCTGTGTATACAGAAAAATTACAAATAGAGACTATCCGTTAACGGCATAGCTAGTTATTATTATTAACCTTAGTAGAGAGCTTCCCCAAGAAGAAACGAGCAAGGGGTAGTAGCAGTGGGTCGTATCAGGATCTTCGTTTGAACACGTTGTTCACATGATCTGTGCGTTATTTCTTGGTTTTCTTCCGTTTTTTGTGCATTTTGCGCATGTTTTCACTTTAATCACCTGCTACACATTTGCCCATCCTGGCCACCTCACGGTACAAGGCGTAACGATACGAAGGCGAGGATGCCATGGTACGCACAATGTCCTGCTAACCACGGTCGGCTGTACTGATGGCAACACTGCGGTGCGGGAGGCACGTACGTGCGGGGTCTCTAATTACTCTGTGTAATCTTCCGCCCCACCTGCAGCACACGTACGCGTGCTGGGCCCTGCCTCTCTATATTGGCACTCCCTCCACTGCCTGCCACTCCCTGCACCCTCCTTCCGCTGACACTCCTTCCACCACCACTTCTACCCTCACAGCTTCTACCTATACTCTTGCCACTCCTTCCGTCGTGTCTACCACGGCCACCGCTCTTAACTACATTAGTTAACACTAGTCAATCCCTCTTCTGACACGCCCTCTACTGACACTCCCTCCAGTGATACTCCTTCCAGTGATATACTCTCTCCACTGACACTCCCTCTACTGACACTCTCTCCAGTGATACTCTCTCCACTGACACTCTCTCTCGTGATACTCCCTCCTGTGATTCTCTCTCCACTGACACTCCTTCTACTGACACTCCCTCCAGTGATACTCCTTCCAGTGATTACTCTCTCCACTGACACTCCCTCTACTGACACTCTCTCCAGTGATACTCTCTCCACTGACACTCTCTCTCGTGATACTCCCTCCAGTGATACACTCTCCACTGACACTCTTTCCACTAACACGCTTTCCACTGACACTCCCTCCATAATCCGCCAGGTGCCGCTGACTTTCACCCTGTTCTACCTTTGCGACCGCCCCACCCACAAATGACCGCATGTTTCCACCTTTCATTAATTGTTGGCTAGGAACAGAGCTCGATGGTCCTGCGCATGCAGCGTGTCTCCGTATTCCGTGAACATCTTCGTAAAGAAATGACCTTTCGCTGCCAGCGGGCCCCAGTCTACGGACTTTTGCTGCCCCCGTCAGGTGACACAGACAAGTAAGCTGTCGATGCTCGTGGCTTCTAAAGACCAACGCAGACGAGAAACAAAAGTCGCCGGGCAGGGAATTTCGCCAGCAAATGCTCTATCAAACTCGCACAAAAAGTTGCATGAGTAAGAAATTCAGCAGGACGGGCCTATGTCAATTTTGTTCCTTGCACAAGTTTGAAAATTTCAAAGCAACTTGCGGTCCAGTTTTCCCTTGTTGTCGATTCACTCCTGCTTCATGTTACGCCTGCACTTTTCTTACAACCTTGCTTTAAATCGTTGCGTATCCAACTGCAGTATCAACAGTTAAAGAAAATGAATCTGTCTCCAAATTACTACGACATAAGCCAGCAAAAAACGTACATGTCAAAGTTTCGTTCGTAATCTATAAGATCGTACAAAACATGCAGTCGCTAAGTACTTTGTACAGGGAATAAAAATTGGCGAGTAAACAAACAACAAAACAATTAAAATAATATTTCCTATCCGTATTCTGTGCAACTTGTAACAATTTTACCTCAAAACATTGCAACTGCAAGTACCATTTCCCTCTTCGTGCAGCACGTATCTTCAAGCTTGACGTGTACTCAATTTCATCCCTTCGGTATCAGCAAGGAAGCTTCTCACCTGCACACACAAGCCNCTATCCGTATTCTCTGCAACTTGTAACAATTTTACCTCAAAACATTGCAACTGCAAGTACCATTTCCCTCTTCGTGCAGCACGTATCTTCAAGCTTGACGTGTACTCAATTTCATCCCTTCGGTATCAGCAAGGAAGCCTCTCACCTGCACACACAAGCCCAGGCCACACTATGCAATCGCAAGCTCAACCTATGAGCGGACATACAGGTCATACGCTGTTCAACTTGAATGCTTTCCAGTGGTATTTTAGTACCCAAATTTTACTTTGCGATCGGGAGTACGTGCGAGGGGAAAGTCCGCCCATAACTTGTGAGTGCCATTGTATAGCGCGACTCCGGCATATAGTGTAGGGTGCTGTCAAAATTTCATAGAAAGATAATAGTATTTCTTTCATGAACTGCAGCACGACTGCTGCTGAAATTCATTTTACTAAATATATAGGACCGTTAGCACAGATCACCATGCACTCCACGCAAGTTTGGACGTGTTCCAATGCTTCAATTGGAACACTCGATCTAACCTACTTAGCTTCTACTTATCGGGAATCACAAGCGTTTCAATTCACCAGTTTCGATTGAGCTGCCGGCTTCGCCGCATACAGATTACGCCTGTCAGGCCTATTTACTGGTTTGTTACTAATGCTATAAAACATCTATTGTTGCCATTAAGGCATCGATTGAGTTATGCAAAGTTTCAACACACTATATTATTAATTAGAAAGTGATGATCTAATTTAACGAATAATGCTTGAAATTCGTGTTGAGTTGATATGCCAATAGTCATAATTTGTTCCAAATTCTAATCAAATAGTTGTTATTATAATATACTACATTAATTGGTTATCTATAAATGAGAAACATATGGTGTCCTCAAGTAAAATAAACATGCACATTTGATGATTTTCATCCAAAATAAATCGGCATAATTAACACTGACTACTACACAGCAACGCTTCGGATTCCTTCATGAGTAAAAATAACTGAATTATCTCTGCATATATAAGAGATGTTGGCTTTGAAAGGCTAGAGCACATCAGATCCCCCACTACCATCAATATGATCTGATTTGCTTTAACTTGTTAGGAACTTTAAGCCTGAGTGTTCGAATCACCATTTTAGACCCTGTTCCAGGGGTTAATCATTAACCAATTATACTTGAGACAGCGGAACCCTCAGCGCTGCTCCGCAGTGGACAGCGATCAACACTGCGCCTTGCAGCTCATCCTTTATTCTGCGGAGCTCATAACCCATAAATAAGAGCGGATGCTCCGACCATTAGAAATAAATCATTGGGAGGCACCTTGATGTGGCCGAAATACGAGCGCCAGGACGTGTATGCAGTTTGTAGGTGATTGGTTGCGCGTACTTCTACAATATTGTTATCTATGCATGAGGCGCCCATTCTTTTTCTATATTACATATGGTAATAATGCATGGGAAACTTCATCATCTACCGCTGGATATTTCAATGCGTTTGTTGGTACTCTTATTGGTTATATCTATTGTGATGATTGCGTATCATGGCGCTAATGCGGTATACTCCATCTACTGAATAAGTTCTCTAAAGGCGCCGAAGTTCTCTGAGTCTCCAACCAACAAGTAAGGACTCAGTACCACAAGGATCTTTCCTCAGGCATCCAAATTCCTAAGCCCGTGGCTGTTTATAGTAATCCAACTAGTGCCCAACGCTTATACAATTATAATGTAAATGCTATAGAACTCCGTGTTTAATGAACAATGAAAAAGTTCACACTGATTGACATGTCTCTATAAAGGAATCTTTGTTTCCGGCATGTCTTCATATGCTGTCGATCTTCACGCGTCTCTTACCAGCAGTGTAGCACACACAGCAGAGCTACTTCTGAAACTGTATACTGGGGGGGGGGGGGGGGGGGGGGAAGAAGGGGGGCAATGCATCAACGGTTCTGACACAGCGATCCTTAAAAATTCTCTTACGCTCCTCGTGCTTCCAATTTCGTAAAATGTACGATATTGCAGACAAAGCGGTCATTTCTACGCACNGGGGGGGGGGGGGGGGGGAGGGGGGGGGAAAGATAGCTGCAGTAACAGAAAGATCTTCATAAAAACCTCCTTAATATCTTCAAGAGAAATTTACCTGCTTCCTCAAGCAGCCTTCCATATCCTGATCACGAAAGTAGAAATAAGCTTCAACCAACTTGCGGACTCTCATTCGTATAAAAATTTTGCCAACTGTGACAAAGAAAAAGACCAGTTCGAGCTGCAGTACACAACACAGTTGGGCTTTCAGCAAAAAGACCTGCAGCGCTTCCAGGCTGCTTGAGCCTATGTCTGTATCTGAAGAAGCTGTAGGTTACTGCAAATGTGGACAGTGGGTTACTTTTATACCCTATATATTCTAACAGAGTTGACACATTACCGGCAAGCCAGCAGCTGAGAGGTACTAGACCTTGCTGGTCTGACAAATATTTCTGAAAGCATTACTTCATCACAGCAAGACCCTTCCTGCTGGCCTCCTCTGGCCAGAGGAGGGCCACCTCTGTACCAGAGAAGCGCTATAGAAGGCGGCCTCACAGAGCTGCAGAGCTTCACGAACTTGAATTATCTGTCAAAGTTCGGCAGTAAACGGCCTCACCGTCAACTTTACTGCCAGCAAGCGCACACGAAACTTTACAAATCAACCAAACCGTAAATCTGATAGCAAAGTTTTCATGATAACTTGGCGGGTGGTCCGCCAGGGGGGGCGGCGGTCCCTCACCTTTTGTGCTTCTTAAGACGGACGCCACCGAACTGCCAAGCACAGCGCAGGGGCAGCATCGAGATAGGCTTCTGCGTCTGTCCGAAAAGAGCAGAGTTTCTGCACAACTGTGTGTAGACTGTAAGTAACTCTTCTCATCAAGTCCCCTCCAAATGAACGTTGTACTTTTGTCAGTGAACGTGAATCTAATGTAATATTGCCGCTCCTAGTCCAGTCTTTCAGGAACTTGAAAAGCTGATATAATATACTTTAAAATGCTGAAAGAATACGTGACAGAACTGTACTAATTTTTTCTTATCGTGGCTGATCAAAAAGCTTTTTTTAATTTTTTAGCAACATTGCAGATATAGCATTGTTTTGACCTGTAAATAGAAGTAGCTTTATAACTTCTACGTATTGCAAGGTGTATCGACGTGTAATAAAGTTATGGCATCAGACTACATTTTTTTTATGAAAAGATAAATGATTTTTATAAGAAAATTGGTTCTATGAGGCTGATCATAGTAGTGGGAACTGCGCTATATGACAAGAAAATGTATCTTATATGTACATAGGAAAGCTTAGTGCTGTTCATAGGGACTAAAGTGTATTTTGATTTCTAAAAATAGAGAGGAGTAACAACTTTCACACAGGATAATTTAGAAGAAAAAAAAATTAATGCTCGTATAACAAGTGAATGCTGCACTCTCTGACAGCGATTTCTTCTCTTGCTCTCTGCACCCTGATGCCCTTTTTTTTGGAAGCTTTGTGGCCAAAAGCCTTTAACTTTCTTTATTGCAGCAAGAGAATCAGCTATGCCGGCGATTCTCTTAGCTAAATAGGCCTCACCGTCATAAGAAAAAGCAATAATAAAGGTAAAGTCGCCTTGACCAAAAATCCCCACTAGGAAAACCCACAGGCAATGGTTCGTGCTGCGGAGGAATTCCCTCTAGGACCCAGAGGATTGTACGACTGTAGTCAACCACAGATCTTCTGGGCAATAGCGTCACAGACTAAACACTTTTAATAAATTCTAAAAAACAGCCAGAATGGAACTCCGAGCTTTCCAAAGATTCGGCAACATTGTCTGGCGGTGCTAAGATCGCGTTGCATTCACCACTAAACGGAAAAAACTGAGAGGGTAACACCGGCGTAGGATGGCAACACGCCCCATATAGATGCCAGCTGATCTCAATGAACAATCGTCCTCACCGTATGCGTCTATGGTACTCACAAACTCGTTTTTATCTTTGCTGATGTAGTTTTCTTAGCCAGTCGATTGAGAAGTCTGCTAGTGAAACCTCGTGTGCCTCAAATTATTTGAAATGGTCTGTTTACGCGAGTGAGCAGTATTGCACGTCACCTACTGTAGTGTACCTCCACTGATGTGCAGACTGTAGCTCTACCTCCGCTGTCGTGTAGACTGTAGCTCTACCTCCACTGTCGTGCAGACTGTAGCTCTACTTCCACTGTCATGCAGACTGTAGCTCTATCTCCACTATCGTGCAGACTGAAGCTCTACAGCCACTGTCCTGCAGACTGTAGCTCTACTTCCACTGTCGTGCAGACTGAGTTCTACCTCCACTGTATTGCAGACTGTAGCTCTACTGCCACTGTCATGCAGACTGTAGTTCTACCTCCACTGTCGTGCAGACTACAGCTCAACCTCCACTACCGTGCAGAGAGCACCTGCTATCACCTATTTTCGACAAGTTCTAGAGAAGATCATCAGGTACCATGCATACAAAAACTCACAGGTCTCCATAACCAAATAGTTCAACTGAACACCTTTTTGTAAATTTTTCTGCTAGTGAGAGTTCATTAGAGAACTCTCTGTGTTACGTAGCAAATTACTAATTTCAAAACATTCCGACTGAAGCGTAATGTGTGATATAGTAAGTAGGAAGATCCTGCACTGCTTTTTATCACTACCAAATGTTTGGTCCTCACAACCATGCTTAATCTTTACAACCATATATTTTGGGTTGAATAATTAGCTTAGTGTTAAGTGCTAACTGGCAAATTCATACAGTCATGAGGCACGTTACTCAGCAGGGAATTGACTAGCTTCATTGAAGAATGTGTGTGGAGAACAGGGACGTACATGCAGTGCGGTACCGCTACACTCTGTGTACATCGGCCGTTAAGTGGACTAGGCAAAGATTTACTAATCCCGTATGTATATTACATGTAGAGGCGCGCCTCACACTCAGAGCCGAAGTTGCCATCAATTTAAGTCAATTTCCGTCACAGGTGCCAGAATCCGTAACTTGGAGCAGGGGACTCCATAACTTGAAACAGTGGACTCCGTAACTTGAAGCAGTGGACTCCGTAACTTGGAGCAGAGGACTCTGTAACTTGGAGCAGGGGACTCCGTAACTTGAAGCAGTGGACTCCGTAACTTGAAGCAGTGGACTCCGTAACTTGGAGCAGGGGACTCCGTAACTTGGAGCAGGGGACTCCATAACTTGAAACAGTGGACTCCGTAACTTGAAGCAGTGGACTCCGTAACTTGGAGCAGGGGACTCCGTAACTTGGAGCAGGGGACTCCGTAACTTGGAGCAGGGACACCGCAAATTGGTGCAGGGACACCGTAACTTGGAGCAGGGACTCCGTAACTTGGAGCAGGGGACTCCATTTATCAAGAACTGCTCTTAAAGTTGCTCAAGATAAATACGGCCTGTGCATAAGAGCAACTCGAGGCCGCTTATCGATTTCATAAGAAAATTTATGGTTGGCACTAAGACGGCGGTGAATTCTATCGATTATCGAAGGTTTTGCACTACAACAAAGAAGTCTGACTACACTTGCGTACGAGCAACTTTACTCTGATGTGTCGCTTGTGCGGTTAAGTATCGGTGAATTTCATCAAAGTAAGGGGAGGCGCTCAGTCAGTTCTAGTTTTGGATAGCATCAGCTAGCTTATATAAATCAGAGTGACTTATATTATATAAAAATGGAGATGTAATGCATACTTGGTGCTGCTTCATTTAGTAAACATTATAATTAAAAGATTGCAATAAAGATAATTCAAGCTGCTTTAAGTGGTCAATTACATCTTAATGTTTGGCTCAAAAAGTTCCGAAGCAGTAGCAGTTACTTAATTATGAGCACAAGTAGCGTCTTGCACTTTAGGAGATGTCTCAGAATTTATCATTTCACATTTACACACCATTATGGAAACGTCACTCCCGCTCCTACTTAACAGTGTGCAGAACGTGCAGCAGAAGACAAACGAACAATGCAGCAACTGCAAATTCACGAAACAACTGAGATCTGGCTTTGCATGATCTAGAGCAGGCATCACAGTGTCTGCTGCCAGCCTGCAGAGGAGAAACAAAGAACATATCGGGCCGATGTCTCCCCTAACAAGTCTGGATTACTGCAGAGCTGCAGCCGCTGGCCTCTGCAGTGAGGCTGTCAGGGAGATCCACCCGAGCAAGATGGAGCTGCCGCTGCAGACTACGATACGATAATCATCGACTCGAACTGTTCGCTAGCAACACAATTTCAATATTAGTCTTGAGCGGCGCGTTAATTTCATTGCTTACAGTTGGACTGGAGCCGTGGAACTGGTGCAGTGCTGTCAGTAATTGCAGCAGCGCAGTTTGCTCATCAGTATTCTAATGGCGCCAGAGTCGCCGTGTGTCTCAGAGGAGCTCATCTGCCTGAGAGCAAAGCAAGGCCAAATTTAAGGACATGTTTGCATTTGGTAACACAGTTAATGTCTCCTAAGTTAGCTGCTGCCAGCTCCACACTGCATGGCTGGTCTCCCCTCCATCAACAGAAACTTGCAGGC
>LQNS02278125.1:2445841-2460473 GCA_001587735.2 Parhyale hawaiensis | reverse complement strand
CTTTCGTTAGACAAGCATAGAATCTGTTGACAGTGAGCCGTATGGGCCGCTCCTTGACAGGCAGGAGAGGACGGACGAATAGCGTGTGGTTTATGACCAGCTAAATAAATAAGCACAGACGATCGTGACTATTATTATTATATTCAAAAGTTTAAGTCTCCGTTTCCACAACAAAGGCGATGTCACAGAGGAAGAATGGAGGGACACGTAGTGTGATAACAGACACGTGGAACCCATGCACGAGGGTGTTCCCACACAGGATCAACGCGCAAGGGAACAGCAAGTTGGGAAAGAAGAAGAAGAACAGATTGAAGAAAGATCACTATGAGTAACTGGTGAGAAGGAAGCAAAATGGGAACGAAAGACAGACAAGACGATCGTGATGACGACCCAACGGGTCACGGGTCGTCTAGTTATGTACTAAATCTGCGTAAACTAAAAATTGTACTGCATCTCAGAACTGAAAATTTTGGTCCCAAATTCCGAGAGTGAAAAACGCAGAAACTGTGCTCCATGTCAAACACTTTACCTCGTACTCCAAGCAGTTATTGTACCAAATGGTACTCATACGTGATGGCAACTTGGTACGTACGGCACGACGTGGCTACTTGGCTCGCAATACCAAGTCGTGGGTACGTGGCTCGCAATTCCAAGTCGTGGCTACTTGGCTCGCAATTCCAAGTCGTGGGTACGTGGCTCGCAATTCCAAGTATTGGCTACTTGGCCCGTAATTCCAAGTCCTGGCTACTTGGCTCGCAATTCGAAGTATTGGCTACTTGGCTCGCAATTCCAAGTCGTAGCTACTTGGCTGGCAATTCCAAGTCGTAGCTACTTGGCTGGCAATTCCAAGTCGTAGCTACTTGGCTCGCAATTCCAAGTCGTGGCTACTTGGCTTGCTATTCCAAGTCGTGGGTACGTGACTCCCAACTCCAAGACGTGGCTACTTCGGTCGCAATTCCAAGTCTCGGCAGCTTGGCTGGCACCCCAAGCCGTGACAGTTTGTCTCGCAATTCCAAGTCGTGGCTACTTGGCTCGCAATTCCAAGCCGTGGCAGCTTCGCTCTCACTCCAAGTCAAGAGCCATTCCCAGCCTCAAGAGGCCCCGGTAATACTAAGAGCGCCGACATAATCCAAGAGCGGCCTGATCGAAGCACAATATTGTAGCCCCTGAGCTTCGTCCTGTCTGCCTCCCGTGACACGCGGCATACATGAATATCAAGCAGCCATGCCATTAATTTTCACGCCTCGAGATGCTTGCATTATGCAAAGCGTTACTTGTTATATTATTTTAAATACTGTGAGCAAAGGAGGTTCTCATCGAGGGTTTTAGGTCTTCGGATAATTTCCATTAGTGCATGCATGGGCCTCAGTGAGTGCGACGATAGTTGCGAGGATATAAAATATGTGAGTGTGTTACTTTCTGGAGAGTTTCTTCCCGCGGTGGATATCTTCTCATTACTTTGCCTGCTGACAGAGGCGACATTTTACAAAGCGAACGTTGATTTTCAACGGAAGTTTCAGCGGATATTCCTGAGATGTTGGTTTGCTGTAGTGGGCAAATGCTGTTCAATGGCATTTTGACACCGAGACGAAGAGGTGCTAAAATTCTGGCTGCATCTCAATGAACTCAGTTAAGCCTGACATTCAACAGTATATAGATCCAAAAGCCAATTATGTCCTCAGTAATAGTGTACATAGCACAGTACACGCAGTGTACTGCACAGTGTACAATTCGGAGCAAATGCGGGCCCTAGAGCAGCAGGCTGCAGCCGCAGTCACCCTGCGCAGTTCAGAACAGCTGCAGTCGAGCGCCCCAGCAGTCACAATATCCCAGGAGAAGCGAAAAGACGAAGCAAAACCGCTATTGTATCAATGAAGGAGAGACGCTAGAATGCAATATTGTTGTGTTTTATGGAGGGATTATGGAAATAGGCGCGGACAAATCTCCCGCAGGTCACAGACGAGGGGAGAAAGGCTTGGTTTTACGTCCATATCAGCATGTCATCTTAACTGCCACAAATGCGCCCTCATTTTTGTTAGGCCCAAAAGGGAACGTTGTATTATCACCAGAATACTTCTTTTTTTTAGTTCATTCCCCACTAGTATACTTCCAACAACTACTTTATGACAAGAAAAGTTTCTATTTCGGGAAATACGTTAATTTCTGAGAATCAACCTCATTGTAAAATTTTTGTATAAAAAAGTTAGAGAGCTCACATGATATAGGCGTCATGCCTTGATCTGAGGTAGATTTTTTGTGACTTGTGATTTTATTTTCTGCTTGCTTTCTCCTTTATTGTTCTCATTTTGTATTCTACGTTTGTGCTTTCATCCAAGTTCTGACCATGCCATCAACCCAGAGTGGCTCCGTGAAGCACTGAACTACATTGTGATGGGGAAATATCTACCCAGAGCACACGGACACGTCGACGCGCCAAGTTACACGTCCTCTGACGTTGACAGTGTTGACAGTGCTCTCAATAGAAGTCTGCAAGGCACTTGTTGAAATTAGCCGTTGGGTAAAAAAAAATTCCTCCGGCCATTTTTATTTTTGTTTCTAGGCCGCGAATACCAACAAGATGCCGCGAGTCAGTGCCTTAGGAAATGAATCTCAGTATCCTCCACACGCATTATTCTACTTAGCCTGTCATGTAAAACCTTCAATACAACATTCTTCGGAGCAAGAAAAATGAGTCTCAAGCAGTAGGAAAAAAATCCAATTTCTAGGACGATTTCAAATTTCGCCTATTAAATGGCTCCATTTGGGGAGCTTCAAAAACGAGGGAAAAAATTTATTGGAACAATCAGAGCCACCGGAGCAGCTTCGCTTCCTCTCTGAAAAAAAAGCTCGGAGAAGACCTCCGATTTTTAAAACCACACTGAACATTTAACTTCTCTATTTTCTGCAGCTTTCGGCGAAATGAATTTTTCCCACTCGAAAATGAAATTCGAACTGCTAAAGCGTTCCCAGTTCGCGTAACCGCGACGAAAGAAAATCCTACGCAGATCTGCTTCTTTTTTATTTCTTTCTTTCTTTTTTTTTAACCCGAAGGGCGTTGCTTTCATAATGAAGGAGACACGCAGCGCTCTTGTGGAATTTCCAACTCAACACAAAATTCGCCGGTACATGGCACCACCGTCCGAGGAGCTGTCTGCTCTGCAGTGCCAGTTAAAAATAAATTAGTGTTAGTTAAAATTTAAATGCGAGCAGACTAGGCTGCAGCGAGCTGGAACAGCGTATGTTACAACAGCTTTTTCTCTCACCAAACCTATATTCGAAAAGCAACTGATGGGAAAGATATGAAATCTAAAACTAGTTTGGTTTTCGCTTCTGGAAAGAAGGCACGATAAACCGGTTATTAGCTGTTACGTGCACTGTGGATATAACCCTCTGTTGTTTTTTCTTCACTCACAAGCTACACAGAGCCATGACGTGAAGAGAGTCTGCACACGAATATGCCATGCATATCACCATCAGCACCTCGAGACCTCTAATACAGGGACGTGCTACACAGTTTCAGAAGGATATTTGTGCTCGTAATTATAGTCCAACCAGCGTAAGCAGTCCATTAGGGGCGGGGCTGAATTGAACGCAGCAGTGCCAAATCTAATCTATTAATTATTGCACTTTGAGTTTTCGAATATAAATACAATTTTATCGATTGAGACAAGTTATGCCACGCACTTAAGTGAGATTTGGCATAGTTGCTTTGCGTTCTTAGCCACGCCCATCGGACTCCTTACGCTGGTTTGACTATTAATTTATCGACACTGAAGGGTGACTACTGACATTGCAATTTTAGAATAAACCCTTTATGTCCTTTAGTAGTTGAAATTGTGGCACGCCGTGCGCATAGCTCTTTTAAAATTGCTACCAAAGTAAGAGTAGCTAATTTTAAGGCGAAAATGTAACCTTTTTTAATCAGCTTATGTTGCTCTTATTACGATATTGTGCGGCGACTGTGAAATCTACTTGGGTATAGAAAAGTGTGGTAATTTCTTACAAAAACACCCCAATGAAATTCAGTATTTTTGTTGACATATTTAGGTAGAAAAAGGCATTCTAGGACTTTTTTTTTACTTGTTCACGAATAACTTTTCCGTCGCAAATGCTTAAGTTTCGAAATATTTGACTGTAAAGTTCCCATTATCTTCGCATGAGAGAAAATTAGATCCACCATAACGGCTAACACAGTATCGCTGTACACGGTTTTTTATATTTCTCCTAGGATATTAGCAAAACCATACCTTGCTTTCCTAACCTTAATGAATAAGAGCCACGTTGTAGCCAAATGACAATTACGGGAATTCTTCTGAATGGCGCGGCGCGACGTAACCGTAATGACGGATTAACGCAAAAAACAACGGGAAATTTAAAGTCAAGTATCTCGAAAAGTAAACATTGCTAACGAAAAGCAATTCTTGAATAGTCTTAGAATGCCTTATTCCACCTAAATATGTCAACAAAAAACTCACTATTACGTCTAAAACCACTAATACTGGTAAAATTAATGCCTAAACGAGACTGCTGCCGGCAGTGGAAGACTGCATAATGCGCGTTCCAGTAATGTGGCCGCCAGCTGGTCGTGTTCCAAAAACTAACATAAACAAAAGTTCAAAGTTCCCTTTGAAAACGTTATTCGTGAGAAACTTCTCAGAATGCATTATTCTACGTTCGTATTTCTATAAAATGAGCTCGCGATTACACAATTAACTCGCGATTGCACTAGTTGTTACAGACTTAGTAGGACTTGTTCGAACACGCGTACGATCATCACGGCTCTGTTTATCAACAAAGGCAAAAGTCAACATGGCTGTAATTGTGATCGTGGCAAAGAAGAACGGAAACTTTAAAGTCGAACATCTCAAAAACTAAGCAATTGCGGCGAAAACGTTACTCCTGAAAATCGTCTTAGAATGCCTTGTTCTATCTAAATATGTTGATGAAACTAGTGAGTTTGATTGCGGTATATTAGTAAAAATACAGGCGCCATCCAGCGTTCTTTGTAGACGTGTGGAATTGCATAAATTTCTAAAAGGGTAAAAAATAAAAGTTGCATTGAAGACTAGTGGTCACAATTTTTAATCTTTTTGTCGTTAAATACTTAATCGGATTAAGCCCTTTTTAATTATGTTTCATTGATAACACGTGTAATAAATACAGACGATGCAATACAATATATTTCAATAAAAGATGACTGCGGCAACGTTCGCTTCCAGATCCTGCAATTCTGTAGCTCTTGGGGGAAGTGGACAAATAATAAATTTATTACAGGTGATAGATGACCAGACATCTCGTGTCAATAATTGTTGCTAATCTGTGATAGGCGCGTGTCATTTCGATTGGGACGACGGAAGCGAGTCCAGCTCAGCTCACTAATTAGCGTTAACCATTCCAGACCTACAGATAGGAGAACATTGAACAGTGAATCATGCTGCAGGTGTTGAATGCAACCCGATTACGCTTGGTACTACCGATAATTTTATTTTACCAAGAAAAATAAGTTTTCAGCAGTCTCAAGGGTAATCAGTTTGGGTGTGGCGACTGAGATTTGAGCCAAAATTCCAGAGCCAACGCTCGTATCCGAAGATCTGGATAACTGAAAGCTTATTAGCTTAGCTTAATGAGGCCTCAACCTGCCATTTGATGGCGCCTAAGCCTCGTACCTCATCAATACCTCAGCCGATGAGGTTCTATTTTTGCTGAGTTTGTTATTCTGTCGGTCATGCCGAGGACATATTCATTTCTATGCCCAACTGGTTGCTAGGATGTGCAGCTCACCTGCCGTTTCGATACATACCTACTTAAAATCGGTAGCGTAGATACCGTGGCATAAATGACGTCCGAGTCTCGCACACAGTTCACTTACTACCATGCAGATCTGAGTGTATGCGGCCCCATTGAGATCTTCAGAATTGTGAAGTCAAAATTACGTCACGCCACTGTGGAAATATCAAAGATTCCTCGCGGCAACAGTGGCGTGACGCAATTGTGCCGTCACTATTCTGGAAATTTAAGGGCATAGCGCACGTACTCAAATCTGACACAACTATCTTCTGTAAATGAACTGTGGTCTCGCATCCTTGCATCAGGTTGTCTGTGTAAATGCAGAGTGTGTCCCCTTTAGCAACATAACCCAAAAAGTTTTGGACGGATTTTTATTAAATTTACAGAAGCTATTAGGGATAGCACGAGGAACTGACGATGAAATTTTTTCTACGATCTGGAAGAACCCCTGGGTTCTGGACAATTTGGCAATTGCATTAGCATTACGTCACTTGGCGGAAGTCTGCGGTCTCGGAGTGTTTTTTAACTTTCATTCTTTTTTGCACTCCATTTCGCTTAAGTTGCAAAATTAACACCAATTTACATTTATGAGAAAGTGGTATATTCTTAGGGCATCGCGGTCTTCGTTAGAAAAGAAGCAGCAGGCTGTATATATGATGTGCGCGTTTGGTGGATTTGCGCGATCGTTCGATCGCGCTGCGCGTTTGGTGGATGTTGTAGGTATTAGGCCGTAATTTCGGGTAAGTTGGACTATATTCCATTTATAATTGGAACGATCCACCAAACGCGTACAACATATAAATAAGCACGACCCGAAACGCTTGCACTGCGCAGTGTCCCGGCAGCGTCCACCGGCCATGCAGGTCACACCGTCGGAAAGTAACACAGTTCCGGCAAACGGTCAGTTTTTCCAGTCTCACGGTAGGTTGGCAGCAACTAATTAAACTGGCCCTTGGAAACATCAGACGTTCGCTGCAGAGTTTACTGAAAAAGACGGCAGGCGGAGGTGTGCTATCAGCGAGCTCGCTCTAATTTTGCTCTGCCGGCGTGTTCAACTTTTTTCAACTTGTGGCTAGAGAATAGAGAAGCAAGGGGCGTTTATTTTATGCACCGCGGCTTGTTTATAAGCTGTAGCTCATACGTTTAGCTTAGTCATTTGAAGCTGCATAGAGCTTGAAATGAACATCGCCTTCCTTTAAATTCAGCGCTATTTATAACGTCCGAATGCGTGCACTCGTCAGAACCAAATAGTTAACATGCTAACTCTTTCAGAGCAAAATAAAAAGTCAGTTTTTCGTAGCAATAGCGTTGGTTGTAACGTAGTTTTTAAGGAATGCTCACCTTTATGAAGTCAACCCACCAACACCAATGGGAACAAATTGGTCCCATTTCGACGAGTGTTTTTCTTACGATAATCGATTTTAAATAACAAGTTAACAGATGTAGTTGTTCGTAACTTTTACTGTTTAATAACTTCTTGGCTCTTTGTTGTTGTTCACATATCACGTATGTGTTACAGGATCAGCAGCATTGTGGGAAAGTCACTAACTACTTTCCTTGTTAAACATATTAATACTTCGTTATTGATTCTTAATATGGCTTTAGCATGTTCCCTACACATGTATGGGGACTCACGTGACAGTCAAGCGAACGCGTTCTCTCATTTTAACATCCGAAAATTGTTGCGTCCTTGAAAACATGACTGCGCGTTTTATATATAATGAATATTACTTTATATAGCTATATAATATATAGACAGTTGGTTCGACAAGTGTCACTTGTAAATTTCTTATGCATCTCTTCAAATATGCAGTGGTATGGAACTATGGGGCAGTTGAGCATGTTGCTCATGTTTACATGGGCACGCAACCGGAAGCTCAGCTGCGAGAACGCGTTCATTTGGCTGTCGTGCGATCCCACCCAGAGGATGACTGAACAAGTATTGAAGGAAGTTATGAACATACAGAGCTGGTGCGAAATCGATTCTGTTGAAAAACCCCGTACCTGCTACGAAAATATATGCACAGTTTTCTTCGAACACCCTTTAAGAGAGTTCGTGACTGCTTACTGCAATGTAGAACTTTATGGTACCCAATGAGAGCGTTGGAGCTTCAGGTGATACCCTGCCTGAAACTATTAGTAACCAGTGGGGTCGTCGCTCACTGCAGCATATACACGTGCAGAGAGCTTAAAGTAATATCAAATTGTACTTTTTTCATGCGTAGTGAATATTATTGCAACTCAAGTCCAATTGCACACAAACAGCCCCCAAGAAGAGCATGCAGTGATAAAGCAGAGGCACATGCGACACAGAAGAACCTTTCACCACAACAGTCGGCGACGTACTAACCCCGGACGCACAGCCGCACTTTTACAGACACATAGAATCGTTGTAGACACACGTACTGTGGGCAGTACATATTGCAGCCAAGATTGCACTTACCTTCAGCAGGCTACTGTAACCACTGCAGCCCCCTCCCCCTCGGTACCTTCAGTAGAGCAGCAGGGCTCCCATGGCAGCTGCTCAGGGATCGCCTGCAACATCACATGACTTGAGCGGACCCCTTGGGGTGGGGGGAGCGGCAGCCCTGCAATCATCAAAACTGCTTCTGTTAAAACATTTTTAGCAGCCCTATTTAATCAAGGACAGCAGGGAAGCGCAGTAAAAAATGATGCACTAGAGCTCGGAAGGCTCTGCGGGAACTGCAACTGCCTCTCGCCCAATTCCTTCTTGCTTTCCTTCCTTCCTCTCTGCCGCCCATATTTGCCCCCGGACGCATTCGGCCGCATATTAGCCTTCGCTGGTCGTAAGCAGCGCCGTATTTTATCGGGCGCCAAGCCTGCTTGCCTCCGCTAGTTAATTTAACGCATCGTAGAGCATTAGGTGCATGATATAAAGTGTCCACGGATCCCAGCATTGGTATAGGGGCCATGTCAACGTTTCCCCCATCGATGCTTCTCAAACTAGGAATGATTTTCTATTTAATCTATTAATCATGTGCTTACTGTTTATTAGATTAAATAGTGGACAATACATGGACCAACAGGCCATTTCCATAAAGTATCCAAAACTTACGCTAAGGCCTCTATGAGCTATTGCCATTCTGTCAGAATTATGGAGATAACTAGGGAATAAAAGAAGAAGATGAAGAGAATTAACTCGGCCAAAAAATGATCGTGTAAGCGCAATCAAATGTTGCAAATTCGCGGAGCTCGGAGGCGTAAGTTGGGGCAAAAAAGACAGTGAATTTCAGCGGCTTAGCATCTTTGGCTGTTGTGAGTTTGGGACTCCTGGAGGAAAAGGTTGTAACCGCGGAGGATGTTGCTCCCAATGTGGGCAGCTGTAGAGCAGTTTTATACCTACCAGAAAGAACTGATTCATGTACTAATCCGTCAACTATTAAAGGCATACATAATATTATAGGCACTTGAACATCGCATTATATTTTAATATACTAAACTGACAGTAATATCCACTACAAGAAGTATGACATGATTTGATATTCTGTGAGGAGACTGTAGTCATTATATTAGTATAAGTACACCAGGGATGTATTTACTAGTAAAATTCCAGAGGTTAAGCGAAAGTGCTTTTAGTTTTAATTTCAAGTGAGTGCGGCGTAGACTATTAGTAATCGCTGCAACATCTTGGCTCTAAATGAGCATAATTTAGGAACCCACGAAAAACTGTGAAATATGTAAATGTGCAGTCGTTCTTGCTCACTGTAACCATTGAAGGACATTACAAAGGACGTTTTTCTCAGAAAAATGAATAATGAATTCAAGCTTGGTTAATTAAACGGGTCAAATAAGCTGCTGGTGCTGGTGCTAGATGCACTCAGCGTGTCCTTGAAACAAACCCGGCACTAACATATTGTTTCAAAGAATTTTCTACCTTCTACATCTTCTTCTACACCTTCTGTAAATAATTCCTGCCTCAAATGCAATCTCTAAGTCTCGATATAAGCAGGCCATTGTTGTCGTGCTGTAGCAATCACGGCCACACGTGAAGGATGGATGAGCTTGCCCTCGCACGGCCTGGCGACTGCCTGTAGCGGGACCACCACCACACAACATCAGTTATGTTAGACAAAAGCCTCATCTAATTTGGATGTTTCCCGAGCCCAAAACAAAAAGTGCGGGCGAATAAGATAAATTAGTATGGCTAGAGACGGCTATTGCCTACGTGCGATGGATGGTAAGCAATTAGCGCTCGTGAGGCCCTAATCGACAGCGACATTGGACCGTAGTGCCACCCAACCGGTCGTAAAAGGGCCTGATGAACGATGCAGTGTGGTGCCTGTGTATGGTGTTGTGGTGCTTGGTTGTGTGTTACCTATAGTAGTGGCTAGAGGTGTGATCACGCCTGTGTAGCAGGGCCTTGTGATGTCGTCCTACTTAGTTGAGTGCAACTTCTGTTGTGCCTTGTTGTATGATGCCTGATTCTGAGGTGCCTGCTTGCGGGGTGCATAGTGTGTGATGGTCTAGTGCCTGGTTTTAAATTATGGCACTATGTCATTGCAGCTAGGTAGTGCCAATTTAAACGTCGACAATTTTATATAATTATAGAAAACTAATTATTCATGCTACAATGAAGAAAGCCTGTGTAGGATATGTATGAAAGCTTGTTACAGACCAAAAAAATATTTCATAAGATTACATAAATCTGAAGAATTTAATGTTTCTTACCACAAAATACAAACTGTAAAGTGACAGCCCTTACACCGAAGATACGCTAGCAGTTGAATAATTTCTACTCTCACTGCACTTCCTACCACAAACTAAAAATAGGCCGCCACCCCAACGTTTTCGTATCCAGCCCGCCAGCCCGCCCGGCAACACCGTTTCAATGTTCCCTGCTGTTCGCTATCCCTCTATAATGGGGTGTCATTAATAGCATTGTTGTGATAGGAGCTTTGTCTGTTTATCCTCGGGGGGAACCAAATCCGGAAAGAAACTTGGCCCCATCTTTAGGACAACTGCGGTAACTACAATGGATACGCAGGCCTGTAGAGCTGGTTGAAGTCGATGTAAGGACCCGTCATCTGTCATTAGTATGGCATCAGAATGACACACATCAATAGGGTATCAGTGTACAGGAGGGCAGTCTGCACGTGCCTCTCTGGTCCCTATCAATGCCAGGCTTAATTATCGCGGCTAAAAATAACAAAAGGGCAACACCCCGACCTCCATGGCCGCATTTCGAGATTTGACATTGTGCTGAGCAACAGAAGGAGGGCGCCACGCTGCTGGTGCTGCTCCGTCCCTTTTGAAGAGGATCTCAATGAAATGTATCGAGTGCTACTCAGAGCATTTGATCGCGTCACTCTGGTGCTGTGCAAATGATTCAGGGCGATGAATACTGCAGTTCTTGTAGTATTTATTGGTTAAACGCTGGTTCTGCACGATCTGATGTGGAAATGATCCCAAGTAAATTCATGTAAGTATAGGGTCTTACCCAACAACAGTTGAACGTAAAAGTAATGTACCGTTGGAATACGCTGAATGCAGACCATTGGATTGCCTAACTCCTTTACTACAGAAATACTTTTAATAGGCGATGCACAGGGCAATCGCTATAAAGTGTCACTGAGCATTGCTTGTCCTGTAGTGATGATCTCAAAAGAACTGGCAGGACGCTCCTAGTAACATTGGAGCGTATCCCCCGCGTGTCCTGCAGAGGACCACATGAACAGCACGAGGTAATCTCGCTAGGCGGTAATGCTGGACAGATTCGGGCAGAATTATACGTTTCATTTTTGGCTGCGAGTTGCAAGGCTTCTTGGCCTCAAGCTGTTCCGGATAAGTAGGTGACTCCTCAGAAAATAATGTACGTGGTAATTTATAAGAGAATCCAGACGCTGCATTCTCTTAGGCATGCAATCATGTTCCATCACATGGACATCTACTGAATATCTGAGTGTTTTGAAAAAGTGGAATATCAAATTTACGCAGCATGCAGCATATTACGACGCATGATAGGCACATTGTTTTCCGATGACTCTGATATGAGTTTTTATCCCCCGTAACTAGTCATAAAATGATATTATGATTTTTTTTGCACCCGCAACAAGTCATAAAGTAGAGCTTTATGAAAAGGCACGCCAACCGAGTACAATGCAGAGAAGCTAAACTGATGCGCGCTGTCTACCATCTGCCTGTTCACTGACGGTGCTGGTTTAATACGCATCAGTGCTATCCTATTCATAGCCGCTGTAGTGAAGTGGAAGCGGTGCTGTATTGACAACAATATGGTGTTTGCTCGAACTTCACACGCCTCTCTTCTGCAGCAAGATCTGACTGTTGTTGTCTAATCTGTTCTACGCTGTGGGTTGTGTGTCTCCGCGGGGACTCGATTATTCATTGCTTTTCCTACTTTCAGTAGGCGGCTTTCGTTAGCACATTTCCAATAAAATTTTGATTCAACTCCCACGTCCACAATTCCATGTCTATCCTCTGGAAAGCAACATGAGCGCCGCCGCTGCAGCGCTCCATATTTACTGCCGTCTTTGCTCACCGAACAAACACGACATCGCCTCGCCGTAGGTGGTGGAGCGACATCTCGATTAAATTAATCTTCTGTCGAGCGTCTTTTTGGAGAATAAAATGTGAACTTCTTGATGGTAATGTAAAAATTACAGGCATTGTGAAGAGACTAATGGACTCGGGGGACAGTGCTTTGTGCAGCCATCTGCTGAGGGACGAGCGGGCGACCCTCAGATTTCTGAGGGCCGCTGAGTTGTAGAGAAGAAGCCCTCCTGACGAGGGGCCGGGTCTCAGTTACCACGGACAAACGGGGCCTCTGACGTACGATTTCCTAAAGAGGGCCGCATCGGCCTCTGGGCCGTTAATTCTACTGGGTAGAGAGTGGCGCCATTAACAACTGTTAATAAGACACCAAATAGATGACATAATATAACTGTACTGTGTGTCCGAACGTGTATAAGTGAAGGAGGAAGTTTTAACAATCCGCCTTGCAGCCAAGGAGGCAACAGCCTGGAAAAGGCACGAAGCTTCTGTTCTAACGCATCAAAGGCTGCTTCTTGACCTCCGTTCTTGTCTAAAGTACAATTTTTTTACACTTTCTTTGCGAGCCTACTATATATAAGACAAAGTAATTGTTCAGTCCAGTTTCGGTTCGAGTAGTTTAGAGTCAAAATCACTTGATAGGAAATATTAAAGACTAGTGGCCCATGCTGTCATTATAAATGACGGCAAAAAATTAACACTTCACCAAAACCCCCGCCGTCTTGTGGGCTTCCTCATTTTCCCCCTACCTAATACTGAAGAAAAAGATTTCAAGGTACTCAACTTTTTTTTTCGCCTTTTAAAATTTGAATTTTCTCCTATCTTATTAGTTCTATTTTTCCTCTATCTAATACTGAAGAAAAAGATTGCAAGGTACCAACTNCACTTTTTTTTTTACATTTTGAAATCTGAATTTTCTCCTATCTTATTCCCATAGAGCGTGACAGGAAAGATATAAATATATAAATAAATAAATAAAAACACGACGTGAATTATTATATAGTACTGATAGGTAGTATCGTAATCATACGGCAATTTTTCGATTCATCCAAGCTTTCCGTTATAATTACCCCCAATGCTCGGAGGTGAGCCTCGGCCCTCACACGCGGCCCATAGCAGCCCAGAAGCAAGATTGAAAAAGACGGAAGCCGAAGAGTTTTTCGTCTTTTCCTACTTTTGTAGCAGGACCGCAAGTGGCCGCAGGCGCCCGCAAACTCCTACCGTTGCCAGTACAGCCTCGACACTGGTCTGTCTGTGCGTCCTTCCTTTCAAAGTTCTCACGTTACATCTACTTACGTCAGCCATTGGGACGCGTCGTCAGGGACCCCCACCTGTGGAAGGTCCCAGTCTCACAGAAATTGATCGTATTTTCCTTCCTATGCCTGTCACACGACCGTCTTCCCATCCATCTTTATATATTCAAAATTGCAAAACAAGACCGTCTTTCCCTTATATCAATATTCGCCAATTATAAAACAAGACCGCCTTTCCCCTGCTTCAGTACCAGCTAGTTGCAAAACAAGACCGTCTTCCCTCTCTCCAATATTCACAAACAGTAATATAAAACTTTGACAAGGTTGCCAAGCGAGGCGTTATCACATCACCTAGTGGGAGGTCGCTGCTGTGGGGCGGTTTACCTCCAATCATTCAATAAGCCTCCTTATCAGTTGTTATCGCAGTGTGCACCCAAATCACTCATTTAAGGTTGGTCCTAAACGCTGCCACCTGAGCAGGACACCCAAACCGCGGCGCACCAACATTACACTATCACCTAAATGGGCTCCTAACTTTACACTTGGATTGAAGAACTCGGGCGCCCTCTAGCGTCGATCAATGAAAGCTCTTTAGCAGCGAGTTTACGGTGTAATAAATTAGCGTTGCCGCCACAAGACGTCCAGCGTGGCGATGTTATCGGTGCGGCCAAACGGTCCGCACTCACGGAAAAAACCGGACGCGTACACAAGCGCGTGTCGTGAACCCGCGCCATATGGGAGGGCTGCGGAAGGGCTGCCGTGATGGAGTTTCACGGTTACTCTAATATACCTCAGTGTACATGGCCGTCAGAAATGACGGCAGGTACACGAAGTGGCCAGTAATAAATACTACAGCTGGGTGCCATATTTTAAAATAAAACCTATCATAGAGTTATGAATCCGTAGAGGGCTGAAAAAAAGTCCAAAATTGTCGCGTATTTAGTTTAGTCATGAATTTTAGTAAGACCCGCATTCTGGATATGCACAACTGATTTCTTGCTTTGGAAGAAGGGAATCCTGGAATATAAGATACAAATAAGAGTAAATAATTATACACAAACAGG
>LQNS02278125.1:2416311-2445828 GCA_001587735.2 Parhyale hawaiensis | reverse complement strand
GTTTAGTCATGAATTTTAGTAAGACCCGCATTCTGGATATGCACAACTGATTTCTTGCTTTGGAAGAAGGGAATCCTGGAATATAAGATACAAATAAGAGTAAATAATTATACACAAACAGGTACATGGTAAATATTACTAGGAGAAATTATTATCGATATTATTTTGCAGGATTTTGATCATTGTGGGTATATCCAATGAATAATGGCGTCTCCGATCATCCTACTGTAATTAAGACGATCTAGTTTGCTTGGCTTGGACTTTTATACTGCCATGTCCCGCCTTATGAATAAAAAATGTGACCCAAATTAATAACAAATTCAATCTTAACTACTGGCGTTGTGTCCCAGTGTCCGAACAGGATATGACAGGAATTGTCTTAATGGCAACTACATGAATTATATGCTTGTGCGTAAAAAATAATAAAGTCCACTATATAATAAACCACAGTGTAATGTTCCAGGTATGCTACACTAAAGTAGAGGCAGCATAACATCAAGCTTGCAAGCGCATCTTTATTGGAGCAGAGTAAAACAGAACTAACAATAAAATACGGTAGTGTTCCAACTGAACTGCGGTCTTATTCTCAAACAGGTTCGCAGACAGCCGCTCTCCTACAGTACATCGAACACAGTTGTTGGTCGCTTTCACCAATGATTTGGTCCGTCTCTCCGTCACGCTGTTAAAGATTTAGATAGGAGAAAATTCATTCACTGAAAAGCAAGTTAAGATACCGTACAATTCGAGTCCTTGGAGTAACTATGACAAATTAATTTCGGAAATATGCGGTCAAAAGTGAAAATACTGCATTTTCTGAATCTCGCTTCGCTTTGCAAACTATCTCGGTGCTTTTTCATATAACGAAGATGTTTCTTCTTCTGAGCATGGTAGATGAAAGGCGGTGTCTTTGATAGAGTTTTAGATCCTATCGATCATCAGCGATATTATCGCATAGCCTACCTTTTAGCAAAATTTCTTCTTAGCAGTTAGCGAAGCTCAGTCCTGCTCTTCAATCTTATAGTTTTCGTTCCTTTCACGCACAATCCATTCCGCTTGTGCTTTCATTAGCTGACTGAATTATATTTTCTTAATACAGCTCAATGTTTGACCAACTCCAAGCTGACATTAGGGCCTTACCTTGCAGGGGGTATTTTTTGCTCTCGTACCATTCATGGCTGTACAACTTGCGTTTCATTAATGGAAGATCAGGCCTGCAGGGATGAAACCTATTTTACAGCAAAACCCATACTGGGAACCGAAACGATGAAAACTTAATCATAAAATTATTGCCGTCATTTTTTTACGGCTGGGCCCTTTCGTATACATAGGTACTATGTCTTGGAGTGTATTTTTATCCATGGTAAATGATCCATAATCAACACAATAATACGAGGGATGTATGAAAAGTTTTAAACATCGGAAGAACTGGGAGGGATAAGGGATTTTTGATTATTTATTTTTCAATTTAATTGTTTACCTTTTTAGAATCTTTAAACTCGGCAAGAATACTTACGACAAAAATCAACAACAAAAATCATCGGTTGACCATGCATCAACACCTCTTATACAACAATACTTAGAACTTTTCATGCGTCCCTCGTACTGGCAACCAAAACTAGAAACGTTTTGAATTATTAGTACATATGTGCTTACCGTTTCTTTCCTCGGTCCTCTTTTCAATGCCGGCATATACCTACACGCTACCGACCTGTGCTGTAATAAAAAATAACTGCTCAGCATTTCCGAAACTATGAAGTGTGCTGAGCTGCAGCCCCCGTACGTCATTTCATACCATGTAGCAATATCGAAATCGATGTTTTATAAAAAAAAAGAGCTCCGCAAAATACCTGCCACCCCTGCTCTAAATATTCGAATTATTTCCACGCATAGCTTGCATGCCAACACAGAGCAGATTGTTTGCCTCGATCAGAAACAATTGGCTGCACTCGATAAGGAAAAGGTCAATTTGTAGCTGCTGCTGCTGCTGCTATGGCATTTGCTGATAAAGTCCTAAGCTAAAACAAGCTCAGTATAATACGAGGTGGGGTTATCGCCCCCGCTTTTCGGATCCCGACTGTGAGGGAGTTCAGTGCTGCGGGCTCCACAGCAGCGTTTGCTAATTGCTGTACACGTCTGGTAAATTTTATCATCAATATTTATGAATTAACTTTTTTAGCCAGATGTGTGACATTAAAACGAATTTCTTATTTGATAATGAAAATAATCTTTTATGAAGTAAACATGGCAACAGTACATGGCTAATCATAACCCATTATGCAACGAACTAACCAGAGCATATGTTCGTTCATGAATTGTTTCGTGTTTGGGATTTGACTTGCAAAATGACTTCGTTGAAGAGTTACTGTATCTTAATATATTTCATCAAGCTGAAAAACGACGGTAATCTTCACTACAGATGTACAATGGTACAAAATGTCTCGTGAAAAATCCATTTTCTTAGTAAACCGCAAAATATACGGAAAATATGAGGCACGCGAGAAAGTCAGAGAAATCTATTCAAAGGCACATTACTGTCGATACTAAATAACACATTGAGCTTTAGTTTTAGGCATAAATAGCATCTAATACTTACTACGCCCTCCTTCGGATTTTATTACTGCTTTTTTGTGTTTTACAATGCTAGAGACTAACTTGCCATGAGTGGTTGAGTCAATTTATGGCAATAGCTCATAGAGTGCCGGGGCGTATGTTCCGGTGTCTCTTTGGGAATAGGCCTATTGGTTCGTCTACTGCCGCCTATCTAATCTAATAATCATTCATGAAGTTTGGCTTCCGACTGCTGTTTGAGGAACATTTATGCATCCTAACTCTTTTCCTTAAGTGTGACCACAGATGTTCGATGGGTTTGAACCCTCAAATGCTCCCACTTGAACCAACCCCTCGAAACTCTTGCTGTGTGGCTTGGAGCATTGTCTTACTGGAAGATAACACCTTCAGTTATGATATTATTTGATATTTTTACCAATGGGTGGCTGTACACCTTGTCCAACTTGCTGGTGTACGTTGCTGAATTCATTCTGCCCTCGCATGTGAGCAGCATTCCAGCTCCTGACGACACCAAGCAGCCCCAAACTATAACGCTGTCTCCCCAAAATTTCACCGCAGGTACAACGCATTGTGGCTAATTAGCTACTCCAATTCTTCGACGCATATGAGCTGCGGGAGGTATTTCACAAATCTACAAAAGACTACTTTTAGTGTAATATTCACATAACGAGTTCTGTAAACTTGCAAAAAAAAATATGAAAGGTGACTATTCACATTTGGTTTACAGTCAAGATACTCACCTTAATATTGATCGCACCTGCCAAATCGCTTTAGCCCAATCACAGCTAGTCCAATGTTCGTGTACAGTTGCAAACAAAAGCCTTTCCTTACAGATCGCATCAGACCGCAATGGCTTTTTCGTAGCCTTGCATCCTTTGAGACCATTTTACAAGTCTTCGTCTTACCGTACGAGAAAAGATGTTTTGGCCAGTTACTTTTAAATTCTGCATTCACATTCCATGACGTTTTTCTCCTGACAGCCTGCGATGCCCTCTTTGTCAGTCTTGATGTCGTACACCTTTTTCGGCCTCATCCTGAACGGTTTTTGGATGAATTGGTCTTCCTTTTGATATAAATTTGGACACCATTCCTTGTACACTTCACGTTTTTAGTAAATTTATCTAGCGAATAACCATTTGGGAAACTACAATAGTTTGAGCCCTTTCGTTTATCAGATTAAAAAAGAATAAAAAATTAAGTTCTGTAGGTGAAGAGAGGTATTGAATAGGAACGATTTTCGCAGACATTCTATACGCAATTTACTACCGCGACTGAATTAACTGGTTTAAACAGCATTATGATATCAACTTATCTAACTTTGCTATTCAGAATTTAAGTGAAACGATGCAATCATCGGACACCACATGCGCTGGCAAAATCTATTCAAATGTATAAATCTAATAACACAGACTTTTCTTGGGGTGCCTCATAATTTTCTCCCCTTCTCTGTAGTAACTTAAGGGTTAGCCTGCAGCAGTTTCGACCATATCCGATTGGGTGCCAAAATCAATCTTGTTCGAAACTTTAGGCCGCTGCGTTGGCTTCGATTAAGATTTCCAGAAACTCAATCATGCTCCGTAAAATAGAATCTTCAGGCGGCGCAACGTAAACGATTCAAAGCAGCAACTCCAAAGCTTCTGTCTGTAGTTCCGGATAAGTCAAACCTCGTAGGCTTAATTTCGGCGCCCAATCGAACGAGTCTCCTCCATATTTGGAATGTCTTCGGACGAGGCGGTCCATATATGGAGGTATACCCGCCAGCCCGTGCCTGCAAACCTCAAGCTGCTGCTATAACTTTGATATACCTTTGAAGTTCTTTGGATGAGGTCCAGGTGGTGTAATGGATGCACTCCATCCGCCACGTGCAGCAGTTAGTACATAATTATCTGAAATTGCCTTCAGAGTGAAAATTAAAAGGTTTTTTTTTCAGAAATTATGCTACCCTTGTGTTATATGAAGTCTTTGAGTTGTGAACTAAAATAGCATCTCGCTTATTATGAACGGTGAACACAGATATATATGATTTTTTGGTTATTTTTTGTCGAGTTCAAAGCACTTTGGGATGTTTATATCGTTTAAGTTCAAATTATTTTAAAAGCCTACGATGAGTCTAATATTTCAGATGAACAGAATGTACTTTTAGTTGCTTAAAGTTAGTATTTTAATAGCTTACGTGAATGAAACAGAAGTAAGACTATGGGCCTAAGAATATGGGCACCACCTTAACAATTTACGTTGAAAAAACAAATATCGTAATTTTTTTTAACACAAAAATCAATGAAGAATCTGGGACATCGAACCCGCAAGTACCTTGTGGGTTGCATGGATAGTGGGGTGCCCTGCGGCGACCTTCTTGGTCGTACGACTTACTGCTCTACGTATTCGCTACTGAAACAGAAAACAGAATATATGGCAATAATGCTTTTGTCTCGTGCATATTCCTTCCTCCATTGCTACAGGCATCACAATACTCATTTGTTTATTTGAGCGTTTGCTTATTTTATATATATATATAATAGTTTATTTAGTTTTCTCGTTTATTACTCTAAGATTTCATTAAACAAACCGCTTCCAGCAACTAGTAAAATTTAAGTTCGATGTATCGCTGCGTGTAAGCTAGTTTTACTCCTTTTGGGCTATGGAGATGTTAGGTCGCAGGTGAGGAGACGGCCGCTGTTCTCACAGCATGGCATATGTTAGTTACCAATACCACTTTAATCCTTTCGCTACGGAAATTTTGCTCTTTTATGAGGTTCTGTAGGAGTCTCATAGAAGACACTATCATTGTAGTCACTTGAGCTCACCTACAGTTTAGTTCAGTCGTAGATAAAATACCACCACTGACTTCCGACGGATTGTTAAATATGTTGTCCAAATTCCTAGGGAAAGAAACAACGCACTGGTTTTAATAATCAAAACTTTGATGCGGGACATATACGTACCGTCAGTATCGAAAGGGTTAACGATTAAGTGATTAAATTTGGTTACTGCTTTTTCTAGAAGGATGTTTTTCAACTGCTTTGTAAAGGGTTATTGGCGTCATTGCCTGTGATAATCCAGTCTAGAGAAGCTAATCCCAGAAGCTAAAACTTGTCGGACCGCAGTCGTGAGAGTTGGTTTCGCTACTTTTGAGTTGAGCTACAAGCGCTTATCTCAAACCCAATGCTGTTGGACACAATGCTTGTTAGTACATAGCTAAAAAAGTCATTACGGGATATGCATTTAATTTTGCATGAAGTGTTAGGAATGGTAAAAAGCCCAAATGACCAATTTGGGGGATGATCCGTTCGTCCGTTAAGTGTTCGACTACTGTTTGCCAAATGTTTGTCAGATCATAACTCAAGAAGTTACGGCCGGGACTTGAAGATAATAGCCGGAACTCTTATTATTGACGAGATGTACAAATGACCAAATTTTGGTGATGACAACAAGGAAATTCCGGTATCAGGACCAATTTAAATTTTTCGTTAATAGTGCTTTGTTTGGAGGAGCGTTTCGCTTCCAGAGTTCTCTATTTATTATTGTAGTTAAAGAACCTCCAACTGCAACCTAAATACAGCAAACCCAAGACGGACACAATACTGCTAAGAATCGCTCAAACAATACATTTAGGCTGTTTTGAACGCCTGCAGCTCCAAACGACCGAACATAAATTCCAACTAGAATTCCTCCTGGCGTAAGACTATCGCCCGCAATAAAAGGAGCTGAAAGCGCTGATCGAGTCAGGAGTTAGAAATTCAATGCCGTCATTTTTTATGGCTAGCTAACTCTAGATTTTTGTCATTTTCACATTTTTCACATCTCAGTCAACCTATCTGACTGCCTGAAAAAGATTGTGATATTAGCTCAACTTCTTATGGCTCTTTTTGAGAGAAGAGACAAACAAACAAACAGACATATAACTTCATCGAAAATATAATCACTGCTCTTTGCTTCGCTTGAAGGTGACAACAATGAACGGCAGGCTAGCACGCTTTTTCGTGTGCAACACCGACTGAACGTAGGTATTTACGGTATTTGGCACCTAAGGTATTGAAAGGAGGAATATTAAACTCTCTTTCCTCTCCAAAAACAGGAGCAGAAAACATTCAAGTTGGACCGGATCCGCCGCAGTATACTTTAGTGAATATGAAGCAGCGCGCCGGTCTGTGCATGGAAGCTTTGTGAGCTCGACAGGGTCGGTAGCGTTGTTTAAATACTTGTGCCTGGCGCTTGTACCAACGACAATGGGCAAACGATTGCGTTGTGCCATAACCACGTGGGAACCCAACCAGCTGCTCGTAAACGGGCGACAGAAAAAAAAACATGTTTGAGCAAGTAGAGCAATGACACGTGAGTAATAGAATGTTCTAGGCTCTCTCTTTTTAAAACTTTAGAAGATGAATTTTTAAATTAAAATTTTAGCCCTTCAATGAATTAATTAATGGTATCGTTGCCCCCAGCAGTAATGCTAGATGCGCCCAGTAGGGTTTTTCGGTGGTAACGTTATTTCAAGGCGACAGCAGTCAAAACAATTTGGCAAACAGTAGTCAAACATTTTTCGAATGAGCCGTTCGTCGCCAAGATTAGTAATTTGGGCCTTTTACTATTTCTAATACTTCCTGCAAATTTAATGCACATCCGGTAATGACTTTTCCAGCCAGTGACGAACATCGGGCTAACGTGGTTACCAAATACCCAATATAGTACTTTATTTATATCGCATTGGGGTACTGTGGGCGCCACGTAGCAAAACTGTTAGTGTTTTTGTCACTTTGGCCCCACGTGGTCTCCACATCAGGATTTAACAATATTATTAATTATTTTGAAGACAGTGGGTTCACAAATAGACCTGCAATTACATAATAAAGAATAGTGTTTCCGTAGCTATGGGGCCCAGTCTCATGTGCTTAGAGGGGTCACGCACAGGGAAAATGCATGTATACACTAAGCCACGGACTACACAATACCTTGACTGTCCACAAAATTCGCAAATGAGGCTGACTGTAAACCGATTAAACTTCGATAAAATCTTTCCCAGCCAACAGAACGACCTCAAACAAAAAGTAAACGGTTCTCGGTGATGCAAGAAAAGGGTTTATCAGCATCAAACACAAATTCCTAGCTATATACGAACTATGGACGGCGATAATTGAAGCTTGAGAGAGCAAAATGACTCAAAATTGGCTAAAAGATATTTTCAATTTACCGTTGGCCAGTGCTCACGCATGCGTGTTTCTTTCCAATAAATACATTCTTGCGTCTCCAAGAACAGTTTATTTTTTGCTTCAAGTCGGTACGTTGAATGGAACAAATTTTATCGAAGAATTATCAATATGGAGGGGACAGTGTAGGTATCCTGTGGTCCATGACTCAGCCTTCACCTGCAGTCATCATTAGCACTAAACAGCTTCATCTCACACGGAAGCAAATTAATAAAAAAAAAGACTCCGATCAATTTACTGCAATCTTGCAAAGATTTGCTAGTGACTCTTGCCTACCTCTTTACCGTGCGATTGGAATACTCTTGTTCACGAATGTTAAAATGGAGGGAGTACCTGGCAAAGGGGCTAGTAAAATAATCATGGCATAATTTTTTTCAAGAACTAATCATCAATATACGAGGGTCATTCGAAAAGTAATGCCTCCTATTTTTTAAGTCAAAAGTTGAGGAGCCATGAAGACGGAAGTGGCACAGTTAAAAGGAACGACCTAATGTGCTCCAGAATTTGTTTTTATAAGCAATCATTACCATTCTCAATGCACTATTGCCAGCTATAAACTATTGCCTAACAGACATCCTGTCGGTGGTACTTTTATTCCTGCTTGAGCATTCCTAGGGATGGCAACATTATTTCTAGTTAATTGACACCCACATCCAACTCAACACACATTTCATTCACCATTATCAGACGATCGGTGGGAATGAGCTGATCGAGGCGCACTTTGTTTCCCGAAGTGATGGTTGTACATGGGCATCAGGAGAGCCCTTTGTCACTCACATCTCTGTCACCACTCTAAAATCGACCAACCTATCGCCTAACTGCACTGTCATCAACTGCATCGGCTTCGTAAACTTTCCCTGAGCGCCGATGAATGCTGATTTATTTAGTTTTTCTGCATTTAAGAATTTAATTATATGTTTCTGCTTCTAACGTACGTCCATGACAGAGATTGCTTCCTTACAGTGTCACAATATCTGCAACAGAGAGATGAAACTTTCAGGTCATGAGTGGATCAGTTCAATCATCATAATACAATTTGTATTCTCCTCGGATACATTCAGGTGGAATAAAAAGTAGGAGCCATTATTACTATGGGAACGACTCTCTTACTAACAGGTTCATATATAGGACTGCAGCACTTTCATTAATTCATCATCCTAAAAATTTTGGTAGGAGCTAAAAAAATCATTAAGAAAATAGAGAAAGCTATAAGCTAAATTTAGCTCATGTCTGTGGGTAACAAGTGTCACATTGGCCTCACGTGGTAACCACATGGGGCCCAGCTTAAAAATAAGTGGTCCATCTGTAATGAGTTTACTAAATAATGTGGGACTAAGGGGATTAAATGAGTCACAGCCAGATGGGCCCCACATGAACCCTATGTGGATTAAAGGTGACAAGACACGTGGGACCACGTGAGGTGCATCTACCCCTGTCGACCTGACCCTTGCAATAGCACTATTTGGTACCTATAATTTATGATAGACCATGCGGTGAAAGGTTGAAAAGGAGCTACAGACCACGGCCAGTGGTCCTCCGCTTCTTAGTCAAGTCACACAATTAGATGCGTGGTAACGCCGTAACTTAATTATCCTATCAGTCGTCAAATAACCTACTCCTCTTTTTTTTCCTAGGGGGGGGCAGAGAATAAAAAGAAATCTGAACCTTCCATTATGCACAGTTTCTAATTCCGAAGCCAAATACGTATTTGTAGGCACAACTGGAAGCGAGCTCGGCCAGCTCTCTCTTTCGTCGACTCGAAATATGTATATATAAAAACAGCAGCATAGATAAGGTAGGTTGAACGACATACGATATGTTCACTTTCACATCTCCTTATTCCTATGTAAGTATGGCATGTCTCGGGCATAATGAAGATTTAATTTACACAACGTAGGAATACGCTGACCAGCAGCTCTGCCAACGTCAGCGCACCAAAGAACTACGCCACTGAGGCACCAGCAGCGCCTGACCAGCCCTATCAGCTTACACAAATTTTACGGGCCGCGCTGACTGGTGGGCAGCGACCTCGTTCTTGCTGATCCTCTGCAGCCCTGCGCTGCCCACACTAATCACGATCTGAACTGAACGGATCTGTGGTCTCATTAAGTCCACATTCGCTGATTAAGGGACTGGGCCGAGGTCTACACAGCTGCAGTGCTGCTCGATCAGGGCTAGCCTCAGCTGCGTGGCTGTACACCTGTAACCAATGCACGGGTAACCGTGTCGCTTCAAAATAAAACAATATTCACGTTGCTGTTCAATTTGTGCTCTTTGCTCTAATATTTTTCTGTAGACGAACTTGTGCAGGGAGTGCCACGGCAACAGTATAGGATGATTATACAGGATTAATCTATGCTCTATTCGATCCGTATTCTATGCTTTACTATATATACAGGGGTCCCCAAACGTCAGTGCGATTGGGCAGTGCAGTCAGAAATATGTTTGACTCAATTTGTTGCTCAAATTTAGTATATATTTTGCTCCTTATCATGTTAGTTATTAATGATGTAAAGATGCGAAATTATGTTAAAAGTTTTTAGGGATGCCATGGATAAAAACTATTAGGAACCACTGCTTTAATATTATACTATGTCTGCAGTTGGTGGACATACCCATTTTTAAAGCGAACAGTATAGAAAACTATAGATTATCTATTCTTCTGTTCGATTCGTTCTCTTCGTTCTAATTTTTCATCTATACTGCAATAATTCCGGAAATGACTGGCGTATGTCAAACCATGACAAGGAAAAATTGTCGTGGCTCCCGTTCTGGCGGACGAGGAAAGTTTGATGGCAGCTGTCTACGTCATCACTTATTTCCAGCGAAGGATCTGCTTGGGGCCCTCTACGAGTGTTAAATATAAGTTAGATGGGTCCGATGTCACAGGGCGTTGGACAACACTATACCAAGAAAATAAGGTAAGGAATCTTTAATATCAGTCTCGGAATCGACTATAGGTAACGGAATTTTCAATGTCAGTCTCGAATTCCACTTGTAACTGTAGTCCCTTCACCGCTGAAATAGTATATCAACTTGAATACCGATACCATCCAGACTAACACGTATTGTGTGCTGCACCGTTTCTTAGCTTTAAATGTTACTTGCGTCCCACACCCACGATCCTGCTGGCTGGCTTCTTTTAATTCTTTATATCTCCTTCAGTATGGCGGCGCCCCCACTGTCAGAACCATTGCAATGTGGCATTCCAAGCTCCCACAGCTTGCAGCACAAGCCACCAAAATCATGTATCACAATTTCTTGCAGCGAGTTACGCCATATAGAAATAAAGATTCCATCTCGGAACCCATCGCCAACTTCCTCAAGCCAAGTTGTGTGGGATTGGGGAGAAATCGCATTTGGCAGCCCATACGCCGACAAGTCCTGCAGCAATATCGAGGGACGTGAAGAGCAATAAAATCTGGGGTGAAGATGACGGGCAGCTGATCCACGTGCCCCGAAGCAACAAATGTTCCTTGCTACCTGGCTGACAGCATACGTGTCCTACATGGTGTCAGCCTTAGCATGCTGCGTACGCTGCTCCAAGCATCTGGGAGGCCAAAATGGAAAACCTTGGTGATTGTATGCGCGGGACGTCGTCCAAAGGCCACGTAGTACACCGCAAAATATTTGTTATTATTTGTCTGAAATATTATTTTCTATCTCAGCTCATCAGTAGTAATGATGATGATAATATCTATTGGTTGGTGCTAAACTAAAATGAAGGTAAATCTCTTTCACTGATAACGAGCTGATGGTGAGAATTATATGTTGAACCTCGGTCCTTTCTCATGCGAAATAAGGTCATTGAAATGAGGGTTAACTCAGTGCTCTTGGAATGCCCATCAATTCATATAATCTCAATCCGATTTTGTTTAGTTTCAATCCAGAGCGTTCACTTCACAACGTTGGAATGAGTCTCAAAGGTTAATCACAAACCGATTATGCCGAAGATGAAAAACCTTACTCCTGGTCCAACACTCAGTCTCGAATTTGCGAACATGATATATTGCATTTTATAATTAAGTTTCATTATATTTAATCGAAAAGGCAAATCGAAAATATTTTAATGTATATAGTGTAGTGAGATAATTTTCTCCATACATAGAAATAGTCGGTCACAGCGCCTGACCAACAGTACATGCGAGAATAAATTGGCGCGAAAAGTTATATGCTCTGTGCCATATGTTAAATATTCATTTTGATTGCTAGCGCTGCTGGCTCTCTCTTTGGTCGCAAACTGCGGCACCACAGAAGACACCCAGCAGAGTGACTCCACACATGTGGGGTGACGTGAGCAACGTCACCTGGACTTCTTCCGAAAACTCTCAAGCCTCAAGCCAAGCCTACCGGAGCGCTTTGGTTCTTGCTAAAATTGAAGTTCTTTACATGTAATATGTGTGCTCCCGAAGGTTGAGAATAATTTCGTTGTGCTTGGTATAATTAGACAGTAAGTAAGAAGAAGAAAAATATCAGTTGTTTAGAGTATAAGTTAACGGGAGCACGTGCAGCAAATTAATTAAGAGGTTGATGCATTAAATCATGCGCATGGCTTTCCTTAGGTCCTGACACAATGAACGTTAAGGAAAGAGTTTTGACTCTCTAGTCAGTCCTTCTTCAACTTGAATCGTGTTAAGAACTCGAAAAAGTTGTGCCAATTTCCTATTGCATTAACATGTTAACTTAAAAGTAATTGAGTCACAGCATTGAAGTGACCTCTAAGGGACCGTTGTATTTGAGAAAGTCAGTTTCTTCCTTAATTCGCAGGTTCATCAAAAATTTAAAAGCAAAGATGGAGGCTAAAACCAAATCCGTTTTCAGAAAATTTCTGGGAGATATTCTCCTTCACCAGCTGTGTAGATGATAAGTGTTGCCAGAGTTGGAAGTTGCTATAGGCATTTGGTCGAGTACACTATCTTTGCGGGATAAGAACTCTTATACATTATATATAGTCTGAGTTTGAGCTTATCAATGAAAAATTTCTAAAATATTCAACTCTACATAACTATTTGATGTTTTGAGACAGTTGAAAGCGTCTCCTGTCACAGAGAGATCACAGTCTTCGGTATGTAGGTATACTGGTGGCCGAGGTGGGCGACGTAGAAGACTGGGATAGAAGTACTGTAGATCATTTAGGCCATGAAGACCGACTGAGGCAAGTAGATGGCACAGATAAGCCATGTAGAAGCCAGATAAAAATTTGCAGCTGGCAGTGGAACTATGTACTGCAGCTATTCACTGCAACTATTCTGTGAAACTACGCATAGCAATATTCATTGGAACCAGGGTTGGCTGGTGTAAATCAAATGGTTTATATAAAAAAAAATCATCAAAAACCAACCAAGACAATTCCATTTTTTTTTTTTTTGTTTATTTGGTTTTTATTCTTTTTGTTTGGCTTTTTTTTCATAAATATTGTAAAATAAACAGTTTTACTTCTAGAAATTATTAAATTTCAATTACACAACTAAAAGGATGAGCTAATGTGTTTCTATTAAGGAATCGGTTTGACTGTTTCGACAGCTAGGGTAAACTATTGCTTATGTTTATTACCTCCACCAAGGAGGTTATGTTTTCGTCGTGTTTGTCTCTCTGTCTGTCACCAAGATAACTCAAAAAGTTATGAACTCATTTAGACGAAATTTACAGGTATTGTTAGGCATGTTAGGATTAATAGATAGTTAACGTTTGGTGAAAATATGTCCATCCGTTTGTTTGTTTGTTTGTTTGTCTGTCTCATTTTTCTCAATGCTGTAACTCAAAACGTTATAGATAGATTTTTATGAAATTAACATGAGTTGTTAGGAACATAACAAAGAGTAGATGAATATATTTTGGTAATGATCCGTTTGTTCGTTCGTTGGTTGAAAATCAGAGTCACCAGATCCTCACTTATAATTGTGCAGAAGAAAGGTATAAGTATTAGGGTTACTGTGCCGTGTTATTCCAGTTCCTAAATGCAGAGGGAAACAGAAAATCCATAACAAAACAAATCGCCAGCTCAAGAAGCAATAATCTCAACTTTTTACTAAAACATGAAGTCGCCAAACTGATACTGCATTTATATTACGTATGGTGTAGACTAGAAATGATGGTAATATCGGTGAAACTAGAGATAATTGTAGATTTTGAAAAAATTGCTAGAGGGTACCTTGCAGTTTTTTTTTTTTTTTTAGAAATCTTCAAAAATTGAAAGCAGCAGATCGTCCTCTTATTTGCACAGGAGAAAGGTGTCAGTATTAGGATAATTGTAAGCTATGTTGGTTTTTTACTTTTAATTAACATCGGGGAAATCGCGAACAAATGAAAAGTTTAGAAAAATCACTGAGGTGGTACCATGCCCTTTTTCGAAAACATTTAAAAATCAAAGTCAGTAGATGCTTCAATTTCCACAGAAGAAGAAAGGTATGAGTATCGGTCTTATTGCATTGTGGTATTCCAGTTTTCAAATGAAAAGGAAAACCCAAAATTGTTTTCTCGTCTTTGATGAATTTAAGTCCCGCAAATTACACTTTTTCATCAAGAATGCTTGCAACTGCTGCCGTTTGCACTATCATGACCCGATCTATTCGGTCTCAAAGCCAAGTTCTTTCTTTTTGAACATTCTTGTGGCATGCAAAGTTCCAATTAGTTAACTGGTTTTGTACTTGTATAGCGCTATTATTAGTCTCGTAAATGCTGACGATTCCAGACAATTTTTCTCGGCGCTGCCATTTGCGCAATAATGATCCGATTAATTGCATCCAAGCGCTATTTTCTTTCACTTTATATATTCTTGTGACATGCAAAGTTTCATCTATGTCTCTCGTTGAGTACGTGTGGAGCATTTTCCACCTTAATTGTGGTGAATGAAGTCGCTGTCCGATGATTTTTCTCACCTCCACCATTTGCACAATTTTGACTCGTTTCGCCTCGTCGAACGGTGAAATTGGAAGATACAGCCTATTTTGGAAAAATTGTTATTGGGGTATTTTGCAGTTTGTTAATGAAACTTAAAAATCACTGGTAGATTTTCATTTTTGGAAGCATGGTATTCGTATTGTGATAATTGCGCGGTGGTATACCCATTCCCAAATACAGAAGGAAACGTACAATGCAAAAGAAAACAATTTGCCAACTAAAGATGAAATAGTCCCATTATTTAAATAAGCTTGTAACTTTTTATTAGGAGTGTCTCATAATAAGTGCTTAAAATTAATTAATATCTTAGGAACCCAAAACTTTCCGGGGGCCGGATTAAAAAGACGAACGGGCCGGACATGGCTCGCGGGCCGTAGTTTGCCCACTCCTGATCTCGGCCAATATTTTTCGCAGCTTTTGAGTGTTCCAAAGCAACTTGCGGTTCAATTTTCCCTGTAATTTATTCACTATTACGTACATGACGCCACCGTTTTTCTTGAAGATTTGCTTTAAATGGTGAAAATTGTAACTGCAATGTCAAAAGTATAAATTGAATTTGTCTTCAGGTTGTTACGATGACAGCCAGCAGAAGACCTACACGTCAAAATCTGCGTTTACAACCTACAAGATCGTACAAAACCATTAGTCTCTAGCCCTATGCTCCGTGAATAATAAACCGGCTTCAAAACCAATAATAAAACTTGTTAAATTAATATTTACCATCTCTGTTTTTATGCAACTTGTGATAATTTTACCTTAAAACATTTGATATCGCAAGCTCCGTTAGTTACTGCGTGTGTGCACTAACATGTCGGGGCAAGCTGGATCTACCCAAAATATTGTTCCGTCGAAATTAGCAAAGATGTCGCTGGTCTGCGTACGGCTTTATGATACCTATGGAGGACCTGGCATACGGTAAGCAAACTGCAGTGAGTAGGTTGAATTGCTCAAGCTAACTTTCTGCCGTTGATGAAGAAACATTGAAGGTTACAGTGCTATACTTTTGCAACCGAATTCTTTTATCCAGTAATTATAAAGCAACTGATCAGGCTTCTGTAATACCTAGTGTCTGTGCTTTATCTCAAGAAACTGTATCGGAAGACTCCACGATATTAACCCAAAAAAAATTAACTGTGGAGGTTGTTTTCATGTCTTTTGTAAAAGGGGCAGTGGATAAGTACTGTCATACTCTACTTTTACCTTCATATAGGATTCGTTCAGTCTGCAAGTGACTCCTAAACAGATTGAAGTACTTCACATGCATGCTGTGTTAGTTGCATCAAATATAAGTCTACTCACTCATGTTACATTCCTGTTTTTGTTTCATTCACGGAAATAAACTTACAGTTTGCTAAAAATGACTGACGTTAAACTCCATGCTTAACTCGGGGGTGCAAAATGCTCTTCGCGGTATTTACTTATTTTTTTTATTTTTTTTTAACTGATGAGTGTTTTGAATAATTCATTCATGATCTCCGTACTAACTCACAACTTTCCGCTCTGTATTAAGAGTTGGCATCGCTTATGCAGAGTTTTATTTTGGGGTTGAATTTTACTTTATCTGCCGCGTTGTGCGCTGCTTATAATACCACTTTTTCCAAGCCGATAATATGCTGATTTTAGAAGAGATTTGAATTGTTAAAATTGCTACCGATAGTGGAGGAACATACAATGACTATTTAGAAGATTTACAAAAAATTATTTTTTAGAAGAGACTTGAATTGTCAAAATTGTTACCGATAGTGGAAGAACATAAAATGACTATTTAGAAAATTTACAAAAAATTTATTGTAGTACCTAACTCATGTTTTGAATTCTTTACAGCCTTAACGCATGATTAATGATGTGGTTCTTTCAGCCAAAGCCGTGCAGGATCCCTTCTGCTTCCCATCGTTAGCTCTATACCTTGCGCAGCAAGCGTTCATTTATTTCTGGCTCTCAAAGTTAATGTTGAAACATTTTTTATTCAATTCGTAGCAGAGCTTAAAAGCAGCTGGAAGAGCAGTTTTTCTTGGAGCATTTCTACACATGAGTAATGGATGAGACTTGGTGCGCGCTAAGAGGTTTGTCTGAATTTAAAAAAAAAATTGAAGCGTGGGCGAAGCCGTGGTTTTATGTACAGCACAAATGCAACTTCCTTGCTATTGTGCTTCCTGTGTGTACGTAGGTGTGTATGTGCCTATGTGTGTGTAAAACAGATCGAAGTGCTCCTGTATCTGAGAGCAAGTTCACACGTCATTCATATGAACGCGTTCACTCGTCCGAATGTTTTGTAGCGTCGTTGACTATATACACAACTTTATGCGCACCACAAAACATTATTGAAATGTTTACCGTCGAATTAGTGCTACTACGCAAGTTACGAATATCTCTTCAAATTTGGAGTGAAATAGAAATGGGGAAAAAGTGCACTTTTCTGCTGCTTCTACGACGCGGTTACACGTCCGGACGAGTGGATGAGCGAACGCGTTCATATGACTGACGTGTGAACTTGGCCTGATGAGCGCAGCTTTGAGAACTGCTTAATGAATAAAACTTAAAGAGCGTTCATAAATGAAGAAAATTAGGAATTCCACCGAAAGGTAAATCTGGAATAATCGCTCCATTTGACGTCTCATCACGAGGGATATTCCCGATGCTTCAGTTGTAATAGAAAATGAAGGGAAAAAGTCGCTTGGCGAAAAGTTTCAAGATAGCAGTAAAAAAAGAAAATCGGAACGAGTGTATTGGGTAGAAAATTGGCTAGATCAGAAGAAGGATAGAGTCCTAGTTTGTACAACTTTTCTTGCTACTTGCTAAGTTCTGCATCCTGCCAGTCCAGTAATAATACTGTAATTTTTTGCAGGAATCCTCGATAGGCCCACGCGCGGGCACGATACGCCCACTCTACATTTTCATATTATACTGAAATTTTGAACATTGATACTATCTAGTCCAATTTCAATGACTATGCGGTTTGATAATGTATGTATAAGTGCAAAAATATAGAGTTTAGAAGCTTATCGACCTATTATTTGGTCTTGGTAGTTCACAGATAAAATTAAACACTTACTAAGAGCGTTCGGTGTAAGTGAAGGATATCAATGCGTCAGTGAGAGCGCATTCTCCAGCAGCAGCTACGCAGCTCCCCCGGCCGGCCTCTCCCACCGGCACTCTCACGGCTTTGTTCGTATGCAGGTTTTTCATGCGTTAATTGATAGACCGCCTCCCTCAGTCAAGAGAAGGATGAGACATATTAATTACGCGAGCATGATGGATGGTGTCCTCCATTTGTTGGATGAGCATCGATATTAAGTAATTACCTTCCAGAGACAAAACATCGGCCATATGCCTGCCTCCTCCAGATCTGAGGATGCTATTTCAGGCCTCGGAAAAGGATTAGAGCAAAGGTTTAATTAAAGAATGTGCTTAACCCTGACACCGATGCAGGGACGGATTTGGACGAGTGGCTGCCGCACACACAGACATACCTACACACACACACACACATACCTGCACACACACCTATACCTACACACACAGACATACCTACACACACAGACATACCTACACACACAGACATACCTACACACACACACACACACATACCTGCACACACATCTATACCTACACACAGAGACATACCTACACACACAGACATACCTACACACACGGACATACCTACACACACGGACATACCTACACACACGGACATACCTACACACACAGACATACCTACACACAGAGACATACCTACACACACAGACATACCTACACACACGGACATACCTACACACACGGACATACCTACACACACATACCTACACACACATGTGCACGCCGGGTGGTGGCACTCCATACAGAGCTTGTTACATTATCAAACAGGCGCATCAGAGGTGCTACACCTAAAATTCTTGAGCTTGATAGCAAAAGTTCATTGAAGCCTCTCGTGATTCTCCAACTACGCGACGTCATTCCCAAGTATTGTCATATATTGTGCAGCTAAGGCTCAGGAAACAAATCTATACTATAATGAGAGGGCCGTCAGTCCGTCCGTCCGTCTGTCTGAAGCCTTGTTTTCCGAATTTTTTCTTCAGTATTAGATAAGGGTTGAACCTGCACCGTATCCAGGATACGAACCCGGGAATTCCCGGGTTATTAGTGAAGGCCTGGTCAGGGGCCTTTGTGAACTTGATTGCTTTTGTGCCCTTGGTGGACAATGTGGACTTGGTGAAGTTCGTGGACTTTGTGGGCTTGATAAATGTAGAAGTATTTTGAAATTTTTCGATGGGATAGTAAGATGTTTTCAAATACATATTTTCATGACTTATTCAAAAAAGGGTTGCGTTTGGTGCACTAGCTTCTATAAAAGAAGAGGTACTATTACAGGTAAGGAAGTGCTTGTGTGATGTATATTTCTACCAAAAGTGGTTTAAGAGAAGCTGGAGAAACCCAAACCTGATGAAAGGAGACACAGTGAGCTACTCTACTTAACGAGGCTCTACAGAACTGAAAGCCGTTAACTGTCTCCTCACTAAAGCCTAAAAAATGCTTTAATTAAAAACCTCTGAACAGTACTGTTCATCCAGTCGATGTTGGCGGTGAAAATGAAGATCTAAAACTTTTCTAAGTGCCCTGAATAGCAAATAATTATAATATTAGTTCTACGCATGACCAAGTTTGTTCACTAAATTCATTAACATTAAGTGCTTACTACAAGACTGCTTGACCCGGTTTGGGTAATAGTTTTTTATTGAACTTTTACGAGTACATTTCTGATTGATCAAGAGCTGTCAGATCTCTACGATCGAGCCCTTGCAAGCCACTCGCTCCGGACCAGACGCGCCTGGCACAGTCACGGCACAGCTAAGCCTAAATAATCCTCGCTAATCAAACCGACAGGACAATAAAGTGTAAGTTAATAATCACTCTGCCGAGCTGCCGCTCTCTAACACGTAATAACGACCGCCTCTAAGGATCAGAGAGCTCAGTTTCCTGCAACTCTGAAATTAAATACACAGCGCGGAGTCGCAGCCTCGCAGCAAACGCAAATGGCATCCAAGTTTCCGTTCCCCCCCCCCCGTCTGCATATGAACTGACGGCAACATCTTTATGGTTCCAAGGCCCGGGCGCACTCACTAAATACAGTCCTGCCGGCCCTGCGATTGATAATAATTGGAAGTTGCGCCGGCCGTAATTTTCACCTGACGCATATCTTAATTGTGTCGCAGTCGTCCCGTGAGAGGCCAAGGAGGGTAGGGACGGCCCAATTGTTTTGTACCGCTCGTCCCGCCGTAGCTCTCAATGGAATAATTAGAGACAAATGTCTTCATTCATTAAATTTACTTGCAATTGTTATTAGAGGTACTGCTGCGATTAGAGCTACTCGTCAGGAAGTCGTAGGATTAGTTGTAATAAACTGGTATACTGAGATGAAGCAATGTATTTGTAGCCTCAGAGCGTCCGAATCGCTGCCGAGAAAAGTCGCTGTAAAATTCACAGCTGACTTGAACGTCTGCAGAGACACACAGCCCGCACATATTTCGGCAATGAATTGTGCGCTAATGGACCGTGTGCTGTGAGGAGTTTGCAAAATAATATAAATTAGATAATCAACTACTGCTACATTTTACCTACAGTAGAAATAATTATTTTGAGCAATCTGAGAAGGATGTGGGATTATTGAACGAACCAGATTGTATTTTGCTCTACTTGCTGCCCTGCTGAGCAGCAATATACTAAGGCCAATCGAGATGAGTTTTAACTTGCCCCAAAATGTTAATCCTGGGCGTCAGTTTCACTGCCTAGGGTTGAGTTTCATACTTTGATCGCAAGCCTACGGACGAGGTCTCAAGCATCACCAATTTGCAATTGTCAACTGAAACTCGAACCGAAGCACTGAAATGAGCGCTTAAGGCTGAAGTTTCAGACTAGCTGAAGCTAATAGAATTAGATTAGCTATGTTGAACAGATCGAGTCGAAACTACAGCATATCCTCAGCAGAAGCATAACGGGCTGTGAAGCAATCATAGTTAGCGTATCATATAGTTCGCGTATTATAGTTCGCATATCATAGTTCGCGTATCATAGTTCGCGTATCATAGTTCGTGTATCATAGTTCGCGTATGATGCCGCGCTATCATGACAGCTTTGCAGCAGCGGCAGGTTACAGCTCCAAGGATAACTAATTAGTCAAAGTGCCTATCAAACTAACAACTCAACGAATGCTAGCTTCTTTTAAGCGCGTTGCGTTCCAATACATATTTATATATCTTTTTAATAGGCTGAGTTACTTACGTTAACAATGGAGTGCAGATCAACGTAAAAACTGAAAGCAAAAATTTCTTTTGATGCCTTGCTTTCGGAATCTTTATTGCAAAAGTTGTATTACTCAAGTTAACGATGGAGTGCAAATCAAAGGAAAAAATGAAAGCGCGAGTATCTGCTGGCGTTTCGTCATTATGCTTTTTTAAGTTAAGGTTGCGTTACTTTAGTAGCGAAACAAAAATAACAGCAGACAATATTTATTTTTCTTCGTGCGCTGCATCGGCCACGCTTGGTACGGCGAGAGCAGCACGCGGAGCCCCGCAGGCGGTCGTCACATGCCTGTGGGGGGGGGGGGGGCGCAGCCCCGCAGGCCTCCGTCGTGTCAGCAGAGCAGGCAATAGGTCAGGTGCGCTGGAAGAGGAGGAGGATTGCGACAAGCTCCTGAAGAAATGTAAAGGAAGTTGTTCCTCATGCTGCAGTCATTAGAGCCTGGCCACAGGAAGGTTGGCAGCCATGGCAACCCTTGCACAGATAGCAGTGGGGAAGTTGCTGAAGGAAATACAGCAGTCAAACAAAACGCAAACTGCAGTACAATTTTCCCAACCAGCTCAGTTTATAGAAAATTAGTTTTACCTGCCTTGATTTTCAGCGGTAACGGCAGATTGGGGCCCTGATCACTGCCGCCCGCTACTGTAAATATTGCCTTAATTTTATTTAGAGCGATTCGTTTTCGCTTCTAATGGAACCTGTGCTGTATCTTTTCTTCTCCCTGTAGCTTATCTAACTTACCTACGTACCAAGGCCCGTCATAGCTATTAATTAAGAGCTCATGCGCGGCAGCAGCGTCAACGTCGACAGGGAATTCGTTGCCGGGATTCGTGTTCGGGTGTGTGAACCTGCAAGAGTTTAAGTCAGCGGTTAAAGGCCTTTTCGTGATTCCTTCTTAGCAAAGTTTCGAGCTCTCCGGTGTTGCAAAAAGCTTCATTTAGGTTTCATTGCCTGTCCGCGAGGGGGAAGCTGGAGCGTCTCACTCTCATAGTAAAAATCTATACTCTAATAAGAGACCAGTCAGTCTGTCTGTCTGTCAGTCTGTCCGTCTGTCCGAAGCCTTCCCAAAACCTTATCCAGGATCCAAACTCGGGAAAGGGTCATTAATTAGTATAGGCCTGGTCACGGGCCTTTGTGCCTTTGGTGGACTTGTGGACTTAGTAGAGTTGGTGAATTTTGTAGAATTGTGAACTTTTTTTGATGGGAAGGTAAGATGTTTCCAAATATATATTTTTATGACTTATTCAACAAAAAAAAAGAGGTTGCATTTGGTGGTCCAGTAATAACAACTATTTCCGTACTAAATTCATGTAAGACATTTTCTTGCTGATTAATATTGCAACCTTCCAGCCCGCGACTCGCCTCAGTGTATTGGCTGCGGCATACAGAATTTATAGTATTAATAGCGTTGCAGAGCAGAGTTCAGGGAAGTAATTGTAGCAGCGACACACCACCTCTTTACTGACCAGCGCTCATGCCCAAGGAGACTTAACTGTCAACATAGTCGTTTTTGTCTTGGCGAGCCGGCCTTCTCCTTTTTTTTGGCTTGGCTGATTTCTAGTTTTCTGCAAAATAGATTCTACACTCGATATATCTAATGTGTGCTAAAGGCAGTCTTACTGTGATTGTTAGCAGAAAAACGCTAATAAAAGTATACATTCCGATAGATTGGTTGTAAACTTCATTTTTTCTCATTGCTGTCATGCTCCAGCCAAAATGCTACAGCCTTCCAGCCGCCCCAGCCTTTCAGCCATTCCTCGTGCATTACGGCATGTACAAACAACTTGGTGTTCGCCGATTCCCGCCAACACAAGCACACACTACAATGTATAAATGTGTAGTTTCTTGCAGTGCAATACCCAGAAAACTTTCAAAATTTTACTAAAGTAATGCACTGCATATGTGCAGCCAGTCAGCCAGGCTTCAGCCTTATCGACAAGTTTACTTTCGTCGCCGAGGTTCTTCGTTCCCCCATGCTATTATTATACCTCCTTGGTCATACGATTACTGACCTCTGCTAATGTCGCTAAAAAAAAGCTGCAGCGTAATTTTTGAAATAAAAGCACGATTTTGAGATTTAAAAAAATGCTTTGGCCGTCCCTTAGTGCAGAAGGATAGATATACAGAAACATTGAAAGGTCTAAATCGCAGAGAATACTCTACGAGCCGTAATTAAGCAACTACAACGAGCCTAGTTGTACGAGCCACTACCTCTTCGGATTAAATTCAGTTATTTCACTTTAAAGGCCGGCTTGTACTTAAAGATAATCATAACCATAAGGTCCACATCATCACCATACTGGTAGTGTGGTGCCTCCTCGCCGCCACATGGCTGGGAGATGCGGGCCAATCCCGTCAGAGTCCCGGTCCATGTCAGGGCTCCATAGCAGAGGCAGGCGAACGTTCTAATGTTGACGCTGAAAACCGTGTGCTCAAGCCTCCTCGCCAAGCAGGCAAGATCTTTGCAGCGCTTGACATGATCACTCAGCATCCGGTCTGTTTGCCGCGGTGGAGGTACTGACCATTGCCAGAAACAAGGAGTGTCGGAGGGCGCAGATCTGTAGCATGAAGCCGTCGGTCACTGGCGCCATGACGTTAGACGGTCTTTAATTGACTGCAGCAGTATACTCTTCTGGAATATATTGGCAAATATCTGCAGCACGGATCAGTGTGTGTGTGAATTTCCCGTTTGGGGTGTGAGCAAGTTGAATTTACCGCTACAAAGCGAGATGGCTGTCAGTTATCTAACACCAGGTTAGCTTCACAGCACAACAGTACACACCTGTGTTAATTTTTACCTCCGCTATGGAGGTTATGTTTTCGTCGTGTTTGTCTGTCTGTTTGTCTCTTTGTCTGTCATCAAGATAACTCAAAAAGTTATGAACCGATTTGGTGAAATTTACAGGGACTGTTAGGTATGTTTGGAGGAACAGATGATTAACTTTTGGTGAAGACATGTCATCCGTTTGTTTGTTTGTCTGCCTCATTTTCCTCGATGCCATAACTCAAAAGTTATGGATGGATTTTGATGAAATTAACATGAGTTGTTAGTTAAGTATATAACAAAGAGTAAATGACCAAATTTTGGTGATGATCCGTTTTTTCGTTCGTTTGTCACTGTTATTAATTTTATGCTTGTTAACAAAATAACTCAAAAAAATAATAAATGGATCTTTATGAAATTTATAGGGTTTGTTAGTAATGTTGAAAGACATAAATGATCAAATTTTAGTGCAGATTGGTTTGTTCGTTCGTACGTTAGACTCATGTTTGTCAAAACTTTTGTTAGCACTATAACTCAAAGAGTTATGAACGGAACTTTAAGAAAATTGTACAATTCTGTTATTACTATAAAAAAGCACAATTGATTAGTTTTTGGAGTTTCTACAAAGAAAATTATGGTTTCAGAGCCAATTTGAATTTTTTGCTGCCGTTGCCTCGCTTGGCGGAGGTATGCGCTCTCAGAGTGCTCTAGTTTAATATGCTGACGCCTCTCTAGTAATATGCATTCATTAAAATTGTTTCGCTAGGACAGATTACTCAGCAACAGCACTGAACATAACATTTCCAGAGATGAGATAAGCGAATCAAATTGATGACAAAATATTGCAGGCGGGTAATAACAATCTTGATCAGAAGAGCTAGACATTAATATTATATCACAAAAATGAACGAACAATATTACGCTGCGGGACAAAATTTCTACCCACTCGCTCGCAATGTATCCATTTCCGTAAGTGGCTGTGCAGTAAGCTTTTCATTCCAAGTCAATTGCCATCATTTCCAGAGCAGAAACTTTCTATGTACATCTGCAAACCATTAGTGCTGATTGGAAACTTTTTACTTCGTAATGCAGCGACGCTAATTTTGCGCGTTTCACATAACATTCTGTTAATTACTCTCTTTCCCCGATACAAAGTTGTGCACTATCGCAATTCTTTTCCCTCCGGAGTTGAAGTTCTCGTTTGATAATTAGTATATACAGTATGTCATATAATGTCATTTCTTTCACTCACCTAACGACAAGCTGCCACTTAGTTTACTTAGCCATTACTATAGTACTTCTAGCTACAAGTACTTTGGGAAAAACTTTGTTTCTGTATTCCTCTGTCCATCTAATCAGACTATGCATGTGCGTTATATATTTGGAAAAAAAGAACGGGAATTAAATTAGAAACTAGGAAACTTTGCTACAGAAAAAGTTAATCTCAATTGTGAATGTACATAAGTAGTAAGAGCTTTGCTGCAGAAAGCTATCATCTGAGTTGAGACTGTAATGTTAAGAGTTAAATAGAGCGTCATCAAACTACTTGCTATCAAACTAATCTAATCTTGTGTAGAACTGGCTTTGTCCATGAGTAGAAGCCGCAGATGCTGTAGAGAAGAGTAGAGAGTTCCTTATCAGATTCAGTATACAAGTTGGATAGCAATCATCTAGAAATGTATGCAATATCCACTTGACTGTTCGCCCCCAGGGGTATATCTGGTGGGCCCTTTCTCTGCCACAATATAGGTGCTGTACTTCGAATCACGACCTCAAGCGTCCCTCGTGCCTTCTCCGCAGGGGACGTTGCAGCTTGTTGCAGTTCCTGCTGACAAGGTTAGTTTTGTAAAGTTAGATAAGCTCTCAATACTTCCCCTTCTGTTTCGGGAGGTGGGCCGCTGATCGAGGTGGCCGACCTATTCCCACTGGTCTGCTTCTACCTTGTTTTTCGTTTCCTTCCCCTGCGCGGCGTAACTGAGCGAAAGCGTTCAGCCGTGCCAGGGGATTTGAGATGGACAACTTGCGCTTTTTTCCTGTTAGTAGCAGCGCACTGACCACTTAGAATTCGAGACCTACCGGCAGAAAAGCAGCAAAATCGTTGATAATTTGTAACGAGGCGTACTTCGCACCCAAGTGGCGCACGAGCCTGTGTTGAACCACAGGAATAGTTCGGCGCGATACAGACATTGTGTCGCTGATGTGCAAGTAAAATTTTGTAGTACTACTACTACAACACTTGACTGCTCCCCTTATTTTTTATTTTTATTATTTATTCGTTTTTTTGGGGGGGAGAGTTTTCTCATACTCCCAGTTTTTATCCATACCAGCATCAGAGAGGTGTTAACTGTATCTTGGCCGCAGCGCCGAAACAGCTCATGTTCAGCAAACTACATACAGATACACCCTCGTTCAACACTCCTCATATTCTCAACAATACTCTGAAGGTGGAAGTTTAGAAAGACACCTCTGCTCTGACGAACACGAGGCAACAGATTGATGTACCGTACTAGAGGCGGGAAGTTCCACAAGCCTGCTATACACATCCCTGTCGTTGCGTCTATTAGACTGTGAGTTCATCACAGGAGGATCCAATCCCTTCCTCTCGTAATCAAAGGATAATCGAACTCTCTGGCAACTTCGCCTTAGGACGACAAACTTCGAGTCTGCTTCGCTTCTCGAGATTCACTGATTAGAGAAGCCTTGCCTTGCTACGTTATCGGTGGCTGGACAGCAGCCTATTGGGCAGTAAACTTTCGGTGCCTAGAAAGTAAACTATTCGATAGTAAGCTATCGGATAGCAAACTATTGGTTTTTTAACAGCAGGCTTCAGACGTCTTAGGGCGCCAAGTAGCGCCAGACGAACACAGGGTAAAATCCCTTATTGGATTTATTCTTCCAGATGGCGCGTGCGTCGAAAGGCAACTTTGTCGCGCTCCCTGCTGTTTGTCTTGAATCGACCTAGTATTATATTCTGCTATACCCTAGGCAATAATCTCCTTCGTATATTTGTCACATGCCTAGGAATGTACCTTCGCTTAGCCTGCAGCAGCAAGCACATTGTTTACTGCCTAGTAACAGAGGATTACGCTGCCGACCTCTGGCTCCACCGGAGATCACTTTCATGAGGACAACACCCGCAGCAATTTGTTCAGTCTATGTTTCTGCTGAAGAGCGGCGGAAGAGCATCGAGTGTGAGCCCGACTGCAGCGAGTACAATTATCCGTGTCGAGATTATGAGGTTCGATAACTGATACTTCTGGCTCCTGGAGGGAGGAGTCAAATTGGCTTGCCGACGGCGCCAACGCGCCACTTGCGGTGTTGCGGCCTGATTTTCAGGCCAAAATATGTTCCGAAGATTGCAGGAGATCCTATCATCGCACCTCTTGATCTTGTCGCTGCGTGCTGGTGTCAGGAGTGTAACCCAATTCTTTCCTGCCTTTTAATGATTGATAAAGAGAGCGTCCCAGGCAGTGAAAGGATTTACCCACAGCTGACTGAGCTGAGCCTTGCGGCCATCTGCCGCCCAGTCACATGAGTGAAATGCACTGATTTCTGCAGCCACCGGCCTGTTTGCCTGCTTTATTTGGCCGCAAGTAAATCCTAGTGCCCACCTCTGTTCTCAACCCTATATCTGCGCACTTTCCTTTGCAAATGAAGTTTCAAGCCGTGCTAGAGTTGCGAGACACTCCCACTAAATTTTAACAATTTATAACTACCATTTTGTCACCCTGCATTAGCAGCTCTGCCTATTTACTTATTGTTTAATTGACTGAAGAGGCAATTTCAGACGCAAGGCATCGTAATGCGTCCTTAGAAAACTGGCAGTAGTCTCTGCTACGATAACACGACATGTGGCCTTCGAAGTTCAAGATAATTGGAACCTCGTCCCTAAAATATTTCAGCCTTAGACTGACTGTAACCGAAATATTCAAACCCGATTAACTTTGACTCTTCCAGAGCTCCAACCTTGAGTGTTCGCAACAGGGAACCAGTTTTCAAGCATTAATCGGGAATCGACTACACTTGAGATAACCTCAAGTTTGTCGTTATCGCCTGGAGCTTGTGCTAAGATTGCTTTACCTCACAAGTTAATGCTCATGCTCGCAAAGGGACCCGATCGAAAACGCCTTTTGTACGTCAAGAAGGAACTGCAACAACTCTTGCAGGCAGTGGCATTATGCTCGGGTGCTGTGCTTGCACGCTAAAAATCGCGTATTCGCCTCCCCTCCAAGGACATGAATTTTTGCTCTACTCAGTTTGCTGAGCCAGCGCATATGGGGTTACCACTCTACCTAGAAATGGGAGACTTCGAAGGGTTTGCAGTTTTTAATAGTTCTAATAATCTGTTGTCGACTATAGCCGTGTACTCCTCTGGCGACTTGGGCGTATACGTCTGTAGCACGAACTAGTGTTTATGGATATTCCAGTCAGGGTGCGCGGCCAATTTGAATTTACCATGACCTTCACCAGCGCGCGATACAGCAGCTATAACGGAACGGTAACTGGACTAGTGCAGATACCTTCTTTCGAATTGCATTATTACAGCCAGCAGAGTATCTACGGGGATGTAGAGTTTTCAGTGTGTCTTTCCCTCTGCGCCCAGGGCTGCAAAACCATGTTATTTTCACACCATCGTGTATTTTTTATACCATTGGCAGTCCTGGCAGTGACCTCAGAAGCGGCTTAGTAACGGAGTAACCGTTGGCCAATAAAAAGAGAAAACTCATGTATTTCCTCATATGGATGTAGTGCCCAGCAAATCAGGGTGCTGCACCCTGTGGTATTCATTTTTTAAAAGCAACATCCTTAAAACTAATACATGGGACAAGATTAACTTTCGACTTGGGGATTTACTCTAGTAGATAGTCAGTGCTAACCAGTCAGAAACTAAAAAAGTAGCAAAACTTTTCACAGATACTCATGTTTAATACTTTTGTATTCCATATGTGATAAAGAGAAAACTCAAAACTCAAAATAGATATATTACTCTTTGAAACTTTGAAGTATAGAAACTAAAGAAGTAGCACAATTGCTAACAGACACTCATGTTTAATACTTTTTAATCCTATGTATGGTAATACTAAAAATCAAAGCTTAAAATAGACATATTACTCTTTGAAACTTTCAGGTAGGTACGTGTTTCGTCTGGGGTTACGAACTTAATTGAAATTCGTGATTGCGATTTTGTTTAACATTTCTATCTATCTCTGATCAAAATTGAGTAATTTTAAAAGTAGACATACTACAGTTTAAAATGCGGTGTGCGTTTTCAAAGATGTGACATTTCATATCCCCTCTAATATGATGACCCTCAAAAAGTTTAGATATAAAATAAAATGGAGTATTACAGTTTGAATGACGTAGAGTACTCTAAGAAAGAAAGAAATAACATTTACCCTCTCATATGGATGCTGTGTCCAGTGCTAATTTAGGACTTATGCTAAACACTAACATAAATGAGAGTTATCATCCAGTCTGTTGAGAGTCACAGACACAATGCCTACATATTATTAATTAGATAAGAGAAACGTCGGCTAAAGGAGTGCTGTGTCGCTGCTGACGCTAGTAAGGCATACTGGCCATCTGCAGACGTTGTGCTCCCTATGGAGCGAAGAGGCAGGTAGTCGTCAATGTGTAGACGTCAATGTGTAGATGTTGATGGGAAGAGGAGTGAGTTTTTGGATTTGGTTTCTGGTGTCCCACAGGGTAGTGTTCTGGCCCCTTTGTTGTTCATTGTATATACGGCGGATCTGTTTCATCTTGTTAATAATTTACTTGTTGGTTACG
>LQNS02278125.1:2304661-2329951 GCA_001587735.2 Parhyale hawaiensis | reverse complement strand
CCTCTACTCTGCTCACCACCTTACACTTTACCCTCTACTCTGCTCACCACCTTACACTGTACCCTCTACTCTGCTCACCACCTTACACTGTACCCTCTACTCTGCTCACCACCTTACACTTTACCCTCTACTCTGCTCAACACCTTACACTGTACCCTCTACTCTGCTCACCACCTTACACTTTACCCTCTACTCTGCTCACCACCTTACACTTTACCCTTTACTCTGCTCACCACCCTACCCTTTACTCTCTACTCTGCTCACCACCCTACCCTTTACACTCTACTTTACTCACCACCCTACACTTTACCCTCTACTCTGCTCACCACCTTACACTTTACCCTCTACTCTGCTCATCATCTTAGCAACGTTACTTACAGATCTCAAACAAATGTTCCAATATCGTTACGGTATCAGGCAAACGTCGCCAAAGAATTATTAGCCAATAGAGGTCAAGGTAAAGTCAACTTGACCGCAACCCTTACTAGGAAGCCAATACGTACTGGGTTCAGCCGATAATATAGACTAACGGGCCCTCGGAGAGTGCACGGCTGCAGTCGACCAAGATTGTCAAGAACTATGAGCCAAGAACTATGACGCCTCTACCCTCTCCATTTATGGGGAAAGTAAGTGCTCCCACAGTAGCTGGGCATACCCATCAAGTGCTGAGTCAGCGTGCCAAACGTTGCACAGCTTACAATCCTGGGTGAGCATTCGGACCTGCAGCGTACAGTGCAGCACCCTAGACTGCTGCTGTTACTACTACCGCGGGGATATTTGAAATAAATTATTTATGATACTCAGGATTAGAATGTGAGAAATTTTATCAAAATCGCATTCATAGGCAAAACATACATACTTGGAGATAGTAATACGATAACAACATTTGCATTGGGAGCATAATTATTATTCATATGCTGGCCGTACTCACGCATTGGTAGTTTCCGAAGTATACCTATACCCATGATAAGGATATGAAAATCTAAAACTAAAAATTTATTTTGACAGCTTAGCTGGAGGTGTTGTCGCGGGGACTTATACCCTGTCCATTTATCAAGACAGTTTGGGCGTGGTCAAATTCCTCTACAGCGTTGCCAATTCTATGGGTATATCTGAGATTTCTTTATATGGAGGTAGTGGGAGGGCTAAGATTTAGGCAGAATAAAGTCTCATAAGTGCGCATAGAATTGTCAATGCTGTAGAGGAATTTGACCACGCCCAAACCGCCTTAATAAAATGGACAGAGTATATTAGAGATATCGACTGAAATAGTAGAACAGTAGTCCGAGCAAGTGGTAACGCAATACTAAATTAATAGCAAAATGGTCGACAAACAGGCAGGCGAAGGGACTGATGCATCATCACAAAAAATTATTGGTCTCTTCATCTTCATGCTCCTAATAGTTCTTGTAAATTTGGTGAAGATCCGATCATAGCTTTTCTAGTATTGTTGCTACAAGACAGTAGACAGACAAACGGACGGACAGATCACCAGAATTGTGCATCCATTTCTCATAACATTTCTCACCGACTAGTAGATTTTATGAAGATATCACCCAAACTGTTTGAGTTGCAACGCAGACAGACAAATGGATTAAGAGACAGACAGACAGACAAACTCCAACAAACAGATAACCACGTTGGCAAAGATAAAATTGCTCTCTCATAAATGTCGTAGCTTTTACATATTTTAAATAAAATTAACCACAATTTTAGCAGCCCATACCGATGTTAGGTTTGGTATTTTTCGTTTTACAGATGAGCGTATTGTAGTAAATTAAACATGCGTTGTGAGTTCCCTAGATTAATGGTTCAATGAACAACGAAGACTGGCTCGTCGGGATCCAAATCAGCATAAATTATCAGTTAGCTCTGCCTTCAAACTTATATACACAATCTACACTGTGCCTGACGGCCCATTCAGAGTATCAGGTACATCTTACCGCTGAGAGAAGAAATTTTAATAAAATGTGCTCTAGTTAACTGAAAAACAGCAAACAAGTACACAGAGAAAAATTTCGATTCACATCTGGTGTTTCACAGAGAAGCATCAGGATACACGTAGGTGTTTCATGGCGTAGTTTGGTGTGTCATCGCAGCAGACAGAAAAACATATTTAAGTCAGAAAAACATATTTCTGCAAAAACGAAGTGAACAAAAGCGTCGTAGTTTTTGTTACACTTGCGAATTCAAGACGCGGATCTGTACTAGCACGCAGATCTCTATTGTACTTCGAAATTTCGTCTTATCAGGTGCATCAATTTAACCTGTTTTTGATGCATCTTGGTGCATCATCGGCTTTGTCACCAAACCGAATCACATAAGTGCATCAACGTGACCAAGTGCATCATAAGACCCTATATGTATGATCATGATGCACTTTCTTTTATGGTGCACTTTCGTTTTTCGGTTTTGAGACAAAAATGCATGTATTTTTGATGAACTTAAGTGCATAAAATTTTCTCTCAGTGTTGTAAAAACTGTTCGGGGTGATGCGAGAAACATAATGATTTATCATCTGAAAAGACAAATTTGTAATACAGATCAACGGTTGTTGATTTTGCTGAAAATTAGGTCACCAAACATACTTAAAATTCATTGAAAGTGATTTTACCTTTTTACTTACAGCCTGTAATGATCGATGTACTTATCCTACTCTTACAAATAAGTGCATCTCTTGCAGCATCAAGAACATTTTTTTTTCATTTAAGACAGTTAAATTGATGAAAAGAGATGTTAATTGAACTTTCATCAATCAGCCATAGTACCTATTAGGTAGGAGTGGAACTACCTATGCGATTGGTTGGACGCTTTTACCAACGATTATGACAATTAAATAAATCAGTGACTAGAATTTTTTCTTTTCCTATCAAAAGCTTTGCGGCAGATGAGAACTGCAATTCAAATATTCCACGTCACTACAAAGTGTTAACCAATCAGTTAATAGCTCTGCTGCGCGTATTTTAAAATGAAACAGAAGTATCAGAGCCAATAAATAAGTCAGTCATACGACGGCTTGACTTCCATTTCCAGCAACTCTGCGTCAGAACTGGATAAAAACTCTATAATAAATGCTGAGAGAGAGCGAGCGCTTCAAAAGTGGGAGGCGGTACTTTCTTGTAGCGAAAAGTGGTGCGTTTTGTCAGTTGGTTTCATCAAATGAAGCGGCGCCGCGCTGTAATCTTGTCAATGAGAGGCGATGGTGCAGTTGGTACGGCGAGCTCTACATGTCTAGCTGTTCATGCTCTTAGTGTTGACACGGATGCGTGTTATTGGCACAGACTATTGCATATGCCAATTAATCTATGAAGGTATGCAGGGCGAGTGAGACTATAATATACATGCAGAGAGCTCACTAACTAACATAATTCAATAATAGGACCAAACACCTATGGTTGTGAGGAGGAGGAGGAGTAGTGGTAAGACGTCTGCTGAACAAGAGTTTTATTGACCAAGCTTTCGAGTGTCTAAGCGACTCTCGTCTGCAGGGTACAGCCACAGTTCATTTACAGAAGATACTTGTGTCAGAATTGAGTCTGTGCTACGCCCTTAGCTTTCCAGAATTGTGACGTCACAATTGCGTCACGCCACTGTTGCAGCGAGGAATCTTTGGTATTTCGACAGTGGCGTGACGTAATTTTGATGTCACAATTCTGAAGATTATTTCAAGGCTTAGCGCATACATCCAGATCTGACACAACTAAATCGGTTTTATGTCACGATCTCTCGCACCTCCAAGTAAGGATATCGGGCTTGGACGGTGCCCAGCTAATGCCAGGACTTAGCTGGAGCTTAGGCCCTTTATTCACCGGATGTCCTTGCTGCTGCGAACCAATGACGCTTGCGGGACTCGAACGCTCAACCTGCTGACGCAGCAGCGAGCGCTCTAACCACTACGCCACGACGGCCCAGATCTGACGCAACTATCTTCTGTGAATGAACTGTGGTATAGCCAAAATTCAAACAGCGAGAGATGTTTACAAATTCCCTAAATAGGCTACCGATGGTTTTGAAAACAAAAATAATTAACTAAATCATGGTGACACACGGCAGAGGGAGGGAATCAGTGGTTTATATTCAGAAGGCAGTGCAAAGGATCTATTATAAGAAGATAGACCAGATAGAGTGAAGCATGATTCTAAAAATCTGCGTTGTTACGCGTTATCATTCTGTGTAAAAATAGAAATTTCATCAAAGTTAACGTTATGTCCTGTTTCCTGACCATGCTGAAGAATCAATGAATAGGCTTTCGAATTTGAGGCGGGAACTTGTATTTCTGCAGATCTCACCAATGTACGATTAATTGCAGTCCTTTCACTGAATTTGATACACTACGCCACTGCGCTCCAGATCTTTTCGTTTGCTATTTAGTGAACATAGTTATTACTTCAAGATATTGGTCGCTTTGTGGGCCAGTTTTTCGTTGTACGGCTTTTGAAATCTATTGATGCGTTCAGAGGAACCTTTGACATACAGGCCACTGATATAGCGGGTGTTGGCAGGTTGCATTGGGGTTTGTCTTGCCAGTCTATGTTGTTGTTATTGCATTGTAGTCCGAATTATGCTCTGAGAGCATTTATTTCATTTTAGAGACTATGATACAGTTTCTTGTTCTTGTTCGATATTCTCTTCGCTGCACAAAGTACGAGCTCTATCTACTGAGGAGTTCGGCACGCTACGTTTTTGATTTAGTGGGCGGTTGGAAGAGGAGTCACGATATCGGTTGGTATGAATTCGCTTTCGGATTATAGGGTGCCATGTTCTTGGTTTTCATTTTGAAGGTCTAGGAACTGAAGGCTGTTGTGCTCCATTTCACGAGTGAACTGAATATTGGGATCAATAGTCTTGAGATGATGATGGAGCAACTCCACATATTTCTTTGGTACAACGGCCAATATATCGTCAACATATCTTTTCTAAATAAAAACAGAGCAAAGAGAACTTTCGAAGATTTTCTCTTCAATGTGCTGCATTGTGACCTCTGCCAATGCTACCGACAATCTGCTGCCCATTGTAGTACCGTAAATTTGGCCGTATATTTGATCATTCCATTGGAAAAACGTAGATTTGAGGCTAATAGAAACTAGGTCCAGTAGATCTGACTAGTCGAGCAGAGTAGAATCTTTCCAAGAGGTGATCTTAGTGAGGAGTACCTTAAGGCTCGTAAGAGCTAAGTCCGGAGGGATGGATGTGAACAACGCCTTTACGTCAAAGGAGACCAGCACATGGAATAGACTACCCTCCGAAGTTGCTGGTGCAAAGTCAATCAATGCATTTAAAAATCGTCTAGACAAATATTGGGAGAACATCCTCTACAGTTACGCACTCCTCTTCTGGGAGTCACAAACTCCTAACGGCCAAAGCTTCTAAGCTATTGTAATCCATATTTTATGCCACGAATGACTTAACGTCTCCAAGCTCCCCGGATCTTCAGCACTTAATTGTGCTTGCGCGATCTTCTCCTTGCCTGACATTATTTTTTCTTCTTTTTTTCTCTTTCAAAAGTCTCCATGATTCTGAACTAATGGCGATAGCTTATAGAGAGCAGGAGTGTAAGTCCGGCTACTCTCTGAGAATGGGCCTCTTATAGTCAAACCAGCGTAAGGAGTCCGATTGGCGCAGCAACGAACGCCAAGCAACTTTGCCAAATCTCACTTAAGCGCGTGGTATAACTTGTCTCAATCGATCAAATTATATATATATATTTATATTCGAAAACTCAAAGTGCATTAGTTAACACTGTAGATTAGATTTGTCCCTGCTGCGTTCAAGTCAGCCCCGCCCCTGAAGGACTGCTTACAACACTGGTTTGGCAATCGTCAGTCTATTACCAGCTATCTATTCTATTTTTTACTACCCCAATTATGCGAAGATATTTAAAACTTTATTAGTGACCCTTGCTAAGTCAGGTAAAGTGACGGCTAGCATTTTAGTAAATCTTTTCGTAGACACACCGCTTTGTTTCCAGGGATGCAACAAAACATTCGAATACTGAAGAAAAGGCAAAGTCAACTTTGACTGCACCCTCCACGGGAACCCTCAAGCACTGGTTTGTGCTGCAGATATAGTCCAACTGGCCCAAGAAGAGCAGGCACAGGTGCAGCCGACCGCGGGACGTTATACTATGGCGCAATAGCGGCAGGGTCGACGACCCACGCCCCACCTACCCTAAGGCAGTGTCCCCAGCAGCTGCGCATGCCAAGCAATATACTTACTATGCGCGGCAAGCGCCAGAAAGAACGCTCACCAGGCTTGGGGTTCGTTCCCGGCTCCTTGAGCACAACAGCGCAGCACGCGAGGCCTGCTGCTACCGTGGGCCCACTGGAAAACCCACACACCAAATATGTAACGAAGATCAAAGCTACGAGCCCACATCTATGTATAAATGTATGTATAAATATGTATAAATGTCGTTAAGTCAGTCAGTGAGGGTTCGAAATCTAAACCTACTCGCAGATGCAAGACGTGTGCCCGGCATGGGATAGCTGCAGTTATAAGAAAAGGTTTCCTTTCCAAATTTTGGGCTTCGCCAATGAATTAGCATAGTTATATCACAAGCATTGGCTTGGTTTGTGATATTTGGATTCATGCTCACTGACCCGAGTACCAGCACCCCGCGGCACAGCAATTAAGTCCCGTGCTGCGCCTCCACATGCAGGCCCTGTATATCTAATGATGTAACTGTCCATGCGTTCTACACAGGAACAATGAGGTGAACTTATTGAAGAGGCTCGACAACGAACAGCTTGTACAAGAGACAGAGAGTTGTTGTTCAAATATATATAGGTTGCGAAAGGGGGTCTATCAAATAATTGTGAAAATATATTCATCAAATAAATATTGGGTCTGAGATTTAAGTGTCATTATTAACATTCTAAAATTTGTAAGCGTTACTTTATGGACTGAAGGCAGGTTCACAAGGGGAAACTGACAGCTAGAAACTAAAATGCAACGTATGTAGAGATTTATAAACGTTAGGCAAATATTAATTTGTTCATTACAGTCCAAAATCCATCAACGATAGCACACTCGAATATTGTAGAAATGTTTCAGTAGATGCAAAGATAACATTCTTTCAGCGTATACACCAGCACCAAAAATATTTGTACATATACCACACGATAACTAACTAGCTGCGAAAGAGATCATGTACGTGCTGCTTCCATATCGTCCGACTGTACAAGCACTGACATTGGAATCTTCCGAGATTAACCCGGTAATTTGCATTTTACTCCTGCCCTGGCAACATCTTTGCCTTCTGCTAGTGTAACAGAAATAAACAATTCCTGTTAGACTTTTCCAANGCGAAAGAGATCATGTACGGGCTGCTTCCATATCGTCCGACTGTACAAGCACTGACATTGGAATCTTCCGAGATTAACCCGGTAATTTGCATTTTACTCCTGCCCTGGCAACATCTTTGCCTTCTGCTAGTGTAACAGAAATAAACCATTCCTGTTAGACTTTTCCAATCATTATTTTATCTTTTGAGGATGGGAGAGGACTTCCTGAAACGTTAATATGTAGTGCATTTTGTCGATCCGTATATTTATTTTATGATGGTATAACTTGCGGTTTGTTCTCTACAAGTAAAATGAAAAAAAAAAAATCCCAGGGACCACAGGATAAGTCGCTGCTAGTAGGGCTCAGTTCCCTCTCTTTCTCTGCTGCCCTTCTAATATGGCGACCGGCCCGAGCACCCACTAGCTGTTTCCCAGCTTGATTTGACTCAATAAAAGAGAATGTATTGGAGCGAGGTACAGGGGGCCGTGGCCCTCATTGCTTGGGGTGACAGCACTCGGAGCATTCTGCCCGCTGGAGCGGCAGCAGTTCCAGCTGCTTTATGCTCCATGGAACCTCACCACGGGCTGCTCCACGCTCCATGGAGGACAGCATTCTTTGCTCGTTAGGCTATGGAGCAACAACGCTCCCGTGTTGTGCTCCAGCAACAGCTCCCTTTGATCCTTAGTAAAGGGAGCTGTGGATCCATGCAATTCATCTCTGGCTGCTACACGCCCCATTGAGGAGCAACCTGCTCTGCCCGTTACGCCATGGAGCAAATGGACGCAACACTTATGACTCCGTTACGCCATGGAGCAAATGGACGCAACACTTATAACTCCGTTACGCCATGGAGCAAACGGACGCAACACTTGTGACGCCGTTACGCCATGGAGCAAATGGACGCAACACTTGTGACTAGACAACAGATGATTCCCAAGTTCATTCAACAGATCTGTAGCCAAAATGTAACATTAAAGTAAACATTGGAGCAGCAAAAGCATAACACTGAAGTTCACAGTACAGAAGAAATAACACAACACTGAAGTCAACAGTACAGAAGAAATAACACAACACTGAAGTCAACAGTACAGAAGAAATAACACAACACTGAAGCCAACATCTAGAGCAGCGAAAACATAGCATAAAAGTCAACCCTGAAGCAACGAAAATATAAAATAAAGTCAACACTGAAACAACGAAAATATAATAATAAAGTCAACACTGAAGCAATGAAAATCTAACAATAAAGTCAACACTGAAGCAATGAAAATATAACAATAAAGTCAACACTGAAGCAATGAAAGTATAACAATAAAGTCAACACTGATGCAGTGAAAATATAACAATAAAGTTAACACTGAATCAATGAAAATATAACAATAAAGTCAACACTAAAGCAATGAAAATATAACAATAAAGTCAACACTGAAGCAATGAAAATATAACAATAAAGTCAACACTGAATCAATGAAAATTAACAATAAAGTCAACACTGAAGCAATGAAAATATAACAATAAAGTCAACACTGAAGCAGCAAAAATATAACAATAAAGTCAACACTGAAGCAATGAAAATATAACAACAAAGTCAACACTGAAGGAACGAAAATATAACAACAAAGTCAATACTGAATCTGCCTCGCTAAAGTCAACACTAAACCAACGAAAACGTTACAATGAAGTCGACAGTAGAGCAGAGAAAACATAAGATTGAAATCAGGATTGAAGCAACGAAATATAACATTAAAGTCGACATTGGAGCAGCGACGCGAAGGCTAACTACTTAACACGACAAAGTGCCGCAACAAACTTGCTGTGGTAAAAGTTGTCTTATTTTCTTATGCAAAAATCACGAGCGGTTGACGCTTCCGGTGTGGTAAGGAATGGAAATAATCGGCGAAATTGGCTGAAACTTTTTACCTAATCAGATAATGTAGCGGTAATGCTGGCATAGCGAATACCAGGATCTGCTAATATGGTCGTAGTGGCAGGCTTAATGGTAGGCTTTGCGGCTGCCATTAAGTTTTACTATTAAATTATTATTATAATTACTAGTAGTGTTAATATTATATGACTTTATGGAAGCTATACTCCTGGGAGTCCATGGACATATTTTGGAGCCCAAGTGAAACGTAAAATAACCCCAGAACACGCACATCATTGCTGAGAAAAATTACTCAAACAATAGCTGACTTCAACGCCTGCATATCAAGCAGGCCAAACTCGGATCCTGGCAATAAATTCCATATCAACACAGATGGAGGAATTAAACACCGGCCGAACTGACGAGTCTGCCATCTTGCTGTCTCCACCATAAAGGGACTGGCTGTAACCGCAACTCGAGTGTTTCTTCCAAAGACCCTGAAGACGACGAGAAAGAGGAATGTAGCCATTGCCCGGCTATTATTTGATAACAGCTATTAATATTGAAGGCATGGGGGGGGGACAACTTGGATTGCCTGTGAGTTCCACTCGCACCTCCTAGCAACATCTCGCTGTCTAAGTACATAAAAAATTTCCTATGTGTTGAATTTGTCAAAAAGTTCGTTTTGTTCTCATAAAAAATTAATCGCCCAAGATCTTGCTGTAATCTTACTGCGTTCTCTGGCTGAGCTGAGGGTGAGAACGAAGAGAATAACGCAAGTAATTTATTTAAATTACAGAGTGATGTAGACAAAAGCTCCCTTTTAGCAGACCAATTATTCAATAGGTGCGGTGGCGTGTGGCATGACCTTGGGACAAACGGTAGAGCACGCAAATAATAATAATTAACTTCATTAAGACTCATGGAAGCATTATAAGAAACGTTACATATGACACACAAAAGGATATAGTTCATATCTAGGCTACAAACAAACAAGGGACATGTCGCAGTGATCTTACATTATAGACCTCATTACGTCCCATTGCTTGGCCTCTGTCAGGCAACAGTATGCGCTGCCATCGTAGATACATATTAGACAGTTTGTAGCCAGGGCCATTGCGGATGACTTTAGTAGCGAGTTGTTGGAGTTTTTAATCTTGGTCTTTAGGCTCAAGGCGCATTTCTAGGTCCTCTAATTGATGAATACTGTAAGTGACATGGTAGGGTACATGCATACATGCAAGTGAAGTGGTACTGGGAATGTATTAAATGCAACATATATGAGGAATGTCATATATAAGGTAAGTATCGTAAGTATACTGATTGTGCTTTAGGGGCACCCGTAGTGAGAGGATGTGAGAGTGCTGAGCTCGTAAGCGCTGGTACTGGGGATCGCCTCTCTCCCAAACAGGTAAATTTTGTGGTGCTCGGACTGTTCTACCAGTATATCTGATTTGCACACCGTTGCGCGTGTACTGACCCTACAAGCAATGGAGATGATCACAGGGGGAGGTACTGGCGTTGCAGGTGTCATTCGAGCCTTCCGTCTTTAACGCCATAGTTTTGACAATCCGGGGTCGACTGCAGCCGTGCACACATCTTGGAGCTAGTGAATATCAATCTGCAGAACAAACCAGTTCAAGCTAGTAGATTTCTCAGCTGGGGTGTGCGGTTTTTACTTCACCTACACTGTAGAGCGCACATGTGGTGAACGAGACGCATTTAACACATACACACAGGGTATTGTGTACTGAGATTGTCGTATAGCTACTAGATATGAATAGCAAATGAGCTGCTCATCCGGATCACTAAATATTTGAAAAGTAAATGTACCAAACGACGTCTAGTTTTGCCCAACTTTCTCTGATGTTCAGACTGCCAGAAAGAATTGAACAATCAGTCATCCTGCACTTTCATTTTGATCTTACTTCAGTGATTATAAAACACTTGACTAAGACCTATTTCAACAATAGTCGACGATGAAGAAAATATATCTGTATAAGACTCTAAGGAGGTGCTTATATTTTTTTGGTTAATATATCATTTGGTCAATAAATAAATGTAAGGGCTATACTGTATAGCTATAATATGCATATTAAATATACGCTGACATGAAAATATACAGGTGCAGAAAGATATCAATATTAAAATAAGTAGATACAGTATGCATAGATATAAATAGCTATTACAATCTATATATAGCTATTAAAATCTAACTTTAGGGCAGGGTAAACTTGCTTCTTCCTTGCACACCTCCATTACAGTATAGTGGGTTGCTGCCTATGGCAGAGCCACTGTTATTAAACTACAAGTCAAATGTGCCATTGATGAATCACTGGCCAGGTCTACACATTAATCAGCGTCTCGCGTAGTGTGCGGGTAGCTGCACCCACTGCAGCCCTGGTGTGACTGTACGTACGGTTGACTTGTGAGTGCACGTCCAGCTCGCACGCCTTCCCGCTATACACCATGAAAGTCGGCAGTAAAGATACGGTAGCATAAACGGGGTGCGAGCTGACCATCCGTTCATTAAGTTGAGTGTACGATAGAGTTGGGTGGCCTCGGCATAAGATGCGAGTACCCCTTGAAATGCATGAAGTTATTACGCGTAGTCATTACTGGAGTAATTTGATTAATTGCATCAAAGGAGGGGAAAACTTTTAGCGAGAAGCGAACTATTGCTTGTTTTAAAGTTGGTCGTCCAGCTCATGCTGACTTTCTATCGCTATTGGAACACCATTGACGTGGGATAAAATATATAGTAATAAAAAGTTCATATGTGAATAACCACAATATCGTCAAAATAGATTTTTGCACTTGTCATAACACTTTTTCAGGATGAAGGAAAAACCAGGACGTACAAGTCCTCCTTGAAAAAGTTTCGGTAGGAAAAACCCTCCCGCCTGTCACCTAATGTATATTTATTAACTTTACTTAATTAGTAAGTTGTAGAAAATAAATTAAACCGTACCGTACTAAGCTAACTAATCTAACCAGTTCTAGCTAACTTAACCTAGTTTGGCTTCTTCGAAACGAACCTAACATAACCTAACCACACTTAGCCAAATTTAGCCTATACTGCACTAACCTTGCCTAATTTACTCTAACCTAGGTAATTTATTCCAACCAAACTTAATCTAACTTAACCAAACATAGATTAACCTCACCTAGTCTTGCTTCTTCTGATCTAACCTTACCTAGCCTACCCTAACAACATCTAACTAAATCTAACCTACTGTATTCTGTCCTAACCTTACCTAACTTACTCTAACCTAATATATTCTAACCTAACTTAACCTGACATATTCTAACCTAGCTTAATATAACCTAAATTATCCTACATACTCACCTCACTTAACCTATATTAGGGGCTGTTGCAACAGCCCACATTCGTACAAACAAATGCTCGGTAAATTCAGCTTATTGCAATAGTTTACTTAAACATGCAGCACTTCAAAATCGCTGAGTTGAGCTCCTAAATATAACGTCAAGAAACAGGTGAGGTCTTTCATTCTACCGGGGTTTTTCGGGGTGACTTTTTTCTTCGGATACACTTTTTCAACATCGTATACATATATGCCATTATATGCGAGCACCGTAATGTAAGTGTCGAGTACTGCATGGTGGTCACCAGTTCCCTCTTCAGTGTAACGCGAATATGCTGATACTTGTTCATCACCACCAAGTGAGGCTCTAATAATCTAATTATTGCTCGCTCTAAAGTTGTAACCTCCGCCAAGAAGGTGATGAATATTATTATTGGGGTTTGTTTTCCTATTAGAGAAATTTCTTCAAAAGTTATGGACGGATCTTCTTCAAATTTACAGGGACTGTTAAGAATATCACAATGAAGAGGTGATGTTCGCTTGTCTCTTTGTCTGATATTCTGTCTTTTAGCACTGTATTGCCTGTCGGTGGTCTGTGCTCTCGGAATGCATCCCTAGTTATTCATTTTGAAACCTAAACTATAATAACAGGAATAATTCATAATTCCCATCTGACATGACCTCTAAATGGCAAGCTTTGGTCGGGAAAATTTAGCACCGCGAGCTTGTGCTTTCCCAAGGAAGACACTCTACCTGTCATAAGCCCTAAAGTTGGTCCCAAACAGAACCTTGTCTCACCTTATTGAGGTAATTTCTTAAATTTGAGCTAACCCCTCCCTGCGACCCTATTGGGACGCTTACCCGTCGGTGGTCTTGACCTATTTGTTGTAATCTTTACTGCCAGCAGCGCTGCGTCACTTTTAGGTTTTGTAATAAGTAGCTACATAATTTTAATCTTCAGCTGGGCGGCTCGGCAGCAGAGCCGCGTGTTCCCATGCGTGCTCTTGAATTATGTAGGTATTTTTTTACCTTAGATAGGCGCAAATCATGAGTAAACATTCTCAGCTTCAAAAGGCCGAAGAGCAACCAGCCGCAAATCTTAAAAAAAAAACATGCCGCGGAAAACTAAAACTGAGCAATTACTGTCGTAAGGCAGAATCCAGCACTGGTGCCAAACTCAAACCCACAGTTAAATTTTTGTTGCTACTCAACACTTTATTCACTTCGTTTGCTAATAATATATATTGACCTTGTAGAAAGACTGGACATCTTAGACCATCATTGTATTAGAGGTTGAGAGCCATCTTCAAAATAGAACTGATCATAACCCAAGCTTTGGTTTTAGCTAAGCGCAAAATGCTCTTATTGCTTGTACAACTTGCATTAGAACACGGACCTGACACACATACACACCGAAAGTCCATCGCTTACCCTCTCCACCCGAGCCCCCACCCTCTGCCTGCTGCAGCGCAGGAGCTGCGTGCACACAAGACAAGGTGAATAATCGCGCTCACAAGTTGCTTGCGTGTGAATCAGACAGCAAAGGGAAGTTGGCAGACCACTGAGCCGATAAACTCCTATGGAAATGGTTGCAACTTCAGCAATTTGTCGCCGTAACAACAGTACTTGCGAAGCCAACTTGCACCTCGAGTTAGCTGATGAACTCGCTACTCCGTCGGAAGCATCGGCGACATCTGATGCTGGGTGAAGGGGACTTATTGATGCGCAGCAGATGATATTCTTTTAGTCTTATATTATTATCATTATTCACAATATTACGGTAATAATAATCCAGTGGTCCAGAGGCATTTATTATACTTTAGAGTCAGCGACACTGAGGCCCATGTGGCTTTTATAATAATGCTTTACTGCTTCATTACTGTTTTCTTGTTTTCAGTAATTGTGTGGCTTTTTCTAGTAGTTCAATTTAGTACTTATACCTGCACTGGTGGGACGTTAGTGTTAGACTTGCATAAGCTAGTATAGGACATGGAACCTGTTTACCAGACAGGTAAATTCTTGCCTTGCTTCGCTAGTTGAGTCGGCCTGTAAAACTTTCAGACGCTATTGCGGGGGTATTGGCCCTAACCGGAAATGAGAATTGTTGGGATAGCAGTTGTCGCATGAGTCTTCAATCTCTGAAGCCATAGCTCCGATAATCCTTCGTCGACTACAACTGTGCTCTTCTCTGAGGCCAGCGATCCATCTACAGCACGAACCAGTGCCTGTGGATTTCTCAATTAAAATGCGCGGTCAAGTTGATTGTATCTTTCCATTACTTTATATGAGGTCTATTACTTTAAGGAGGCAGATCATGGCTGAAATTCAATGACTGGAGACAGTCGAAGGTCTTTGGGTCGTGGAGCTCTCCTATAAGGGCTGCAGGGTGGAAGACCAGATATATGTAAGAAATTACTATCATATGGTGCCGCCCAGGTCCGATACTAAATAATTCTGATGCTGAGAGGCCTTCGTTCAATGCTACTAGTACTCTTCGAAGGCTACTCATGAAGCTGACAAATGACGTTTACTCTTTCCTCTCAGAAGTGATCATGCAATATTACTCTAATATATCAGCTATAATTTATTATGGATATGTAGATGATGGAGTACCGCGCTCTGTATGCTGCCAGCTATGTTGGCGTATGATCAGATATTCAAACATATTACATGATAAATCAAACCTTAATGTGATAGGTTCAAATTTGCTTTTGTTTGATTAATGCGTTGCAATGCTACACTTATTGCTGCAGTATATATGAACATGCACCTTTAGTGATAATATTTTTGTAAGCGCTAGTGATTTAATTTATGTATTATATTGCAATAAAATAGTGAGCTTTGAGCCGGCTCAATGTAATCGATTTACTTCTAGCACTTGCAACACGTTTCAAAGTGACGAATCCAAAGCTTCTGTCTGAAGTTGCGAACACGTCAAGCTTCGAAAGCTTAATTTTGGTACCAAGTCGAACCCTTGGACACATATCATAAGCTCCTTGTCGGGAAGCTGAGTGTATCAGTTTCCCTACAGAGCAGTTCTGTGCCTCGCACTGTTACTTGTGTGTTACGAGTACAGCTGCACCAAATATTTCCATACAATAGCTAAGTGAGTAGAAAGCGACTGACAGAAGCGACTTCCTTCCTGATTTTGTAAATAAGCACCAGAAATTCCGTACTGTGTGGGGTTTACTGAGGAATTTTGTTACCCATTAGCGTTAATTAGAAGGAAGTTCTTCATCATTAGCGTTGTGACGAGCTTTCTTGGGCCCTCTGGCGGCCAGCTTTATCTNAAATTCCGTACTGTGTGGGGTTTACTGAGGAATTTTGTTACCCATTAGCGTTAATTAGAAGGAAGTTCTTCATCATTAGCGTTGTGACGAGCTTTCTTGGGCCCTCTGGCGGCCAGCTTTATCTGCACCAAAGAACAAGTCTTTATTCGAACTAACTTTGAGGACTAAGTTTTTCACACTTAATTGACAGCCTCTTCTGTTCACCTAAATAAAAAACGAGGTGAACTTTTGAAGTTTTGGGTTGAGCAATTGATTGGACGACAGCAGTTGCTGAAGAAAGCTGTTTTTTGAAGCACATTTCAGCAATTTGTTAGAGTTTTAAAGTAAGAGAGAAAGAGGTAACATTTAATATTATTATAGAGTATGCTTGTGAATTCAAGAGATGAAAAGTGTTATTTAAAATTCACACAGGGAGATACTTCAACCTGTAATGCTAACATTTATTTCTTAAGTTTTTTGGCATCTGATTTTACTTTACAAAGCTCCAGTAGGACTTACTGTCTTGTAACTTGCAACATCTCCTTATTCCTGGAGAAATATGATCTGTGAGCCCCACGCTGGTAACTGTAAAACGCTATGCAGAACCTAACGCTCGACCAATGAGAGAGCTCGTTCGCGCGACCAATGAGGGAGCTCGTTGCATGCTACCTGGGCTCTCACACACCAAGAGGCGCTTGATCTTCGCAAATGAACTTACAAGTGGTAACTGTGAGACACAACACGGGCTGGGCTTTGCAGGCTTGCACCCATCTTGATATGTCTATTCCCTGTTTCGTATACCTCGTCAGAGCTTAGGGAGTATTTAAAATTCTCAGCTAAATAATCAGTCGAGGTTTTTCACGTCGTCATAAAAGCAAGTGTTGTGAGTTGTGACTAATAAGCCACGTTCGTTGTTTTTTATTCCGTTTAAATTCCTGAACTCAGTCAATATAATAACCTATGTTGAAAAATTATAGGCATCTGGCTGATGTCTATAAGTGTTGCATCGTATAATACTGATGCCCGCCTAAAACTTTTTAATTGGTATAAAAATTAGCAGCAGCCTACCCGTGACTCAGTATTTCACAAATATAAGAGTTCAAGTTACTCCTTTGCAAAGGAACTTCACACACCGACTTGACTGGGCAGCCAAGAACAATTCAGCAACGGCGGCGGAGGAAGTCCTCTTAACTTCAGCTACAGTTTCTTCTGCGCACAGTGCGGCTAATTCTAATGTTGAAGCTTCAAAGTACAGCCGAGTCTGTCAATTTGATTGCCTCGAGGAGCTCTTGGGGAATAAGAATAATTAGAGAAAGAGATACTCAGGCCTGTGGGCCCAGCAAGGAGTGGATTCTCACACATCTCATAAAGGCAGGCTCACACGGGAGCTATTTGCTGACGGTGGTGTGAGAGGACATTCTCTCACGCATAATAAAGTTGTAAAGTATCACTGGACTCCTCACTGACGCTGGCTGCTGATGGTTCGGTTACGGTGAAAGAAAAAAACTCGCGTGTGTACCCGCCTTGAGGTTTCTGGAAAGTCTACGCTACAGTTCCCTGAAGCAACACCGACAGCGGCTTCAATTTTATCATTTCTTTATGCTAAGCTTAGCAAAATTTGTGCAAAGTTTTCATTTTAGCAATGTGAAACTAAATACGTGAATGAAACGAAACTGTTTAACTCAAGAGAAAAAGTATAGAACTATAGCCATTATCGTTGACCTGTACAGCTGCAGATAAGAGCCTACAGCTGTACAGCTGCAACACTAGGTCGTAACTTGAATGAAGCACCTGAGCATTGACCCCCGAGGCCGCACAGTACGTGCGCTCTACCGCTGCGGCGCACGTTCGTAGCATGTACTTACTTTGCAATATTTCGACAAAAGATTTTGCCGGATAGAAGAATTTATCTTTAATTCTGCCGCACTTTCAGCAGTGCTGGAAAAAGGGAGGAAATGCTCTGCCGAAATGGAAGTAACGGCTCTGGTGGCATACGCTACTTTCAGTGGAAGAAAGAGGAAGCAGCTGCCTTGTATCAAGTATACAAGATTCACCGCAAGAGACTTCAACAATGGAGAGTTTACAATGCTATTCATTACTGACAATACTGGTGACTGTTTTAACAAGTAGATACGTAGAATCATCCTTCAATATCCGCGAATATTGCTCATAAAGTAGGTACCTAATTTGTTATACAAATAATCAAATCAATTATATGAGGCAGTGCTTCCCCAGCCACCACCCATGACCGGTGACTATAGCTAATGCCTATGCAATGACTGACTATTTCCATGCAGATATACCTAGCGTCTCGTGGATTAAATGGCCTCTAAAGGCATCACCAGTGAGAGGAGCCTAAACAGTTGCTGCCCTTATTTGTGCTTCTCACTTTCCTGGGCAAGACAAACAGGACAGCTGCCGTTCAAAGCTCCTCCACATTCAGCTCAGCATAAGATATTCTGCGGGTGCTGCATGGCCGCGTCACGGGCGGTGCGTCGCTGTATTCGATCGAGGCCACCAAGACACACTGTGTCTCGGTGGTCTCGATCCGATGCAGCTGCACTGTGAAGGGTGTCACTACTGCTCATGTATCCTCGTGTAAGGCGAATAAGAACTTGCAGTGGTAGTGTTAACTGAGGTCTGATGCAACACAAGAGCCTGCGCCATCTTCGCTTTGGATGTCGATTTCTAAGAATAACGAAGAAACAAACGAACTCCTTTGTTTCTCATAGGGATGCAGTGACCAATGTACTAAGGGCACAGCGTCCTGAAGCCTTCATTGTTATTACTAACATGGCAAGAGAGAAGTTGCATTGGGTCTGTAGAGTTTCACTGGTGCTATGCCTACGTGGTATTAAGGAAATGCTGAAATTGTGACACTATTCACCGTTAAAAGAGACGATGGTTTAACGGAGCTGATGCGAAAAAGTACGATCAGAGTAAGAAATACAGTTTGCATCAAGCATTAAAACTACGGTAAAATGTTATGGCATTGTAAACCATACGTTTGCAAGATTCTCGGAGCAGAGTAAAAGTATGATGTGAAATTTAGACGATACACACCAGCTATAAATTGTTTTTCCAAAAGTTCAATAAGAAAGACAAAGAAAATCTAGGGTAAAATGTTGTGGATATGTAAACGTTAAGGTTGCAAGATTTTCAAACGAGGGTAAGAATTGGAATATGAAGTTTAGAAGATAAAGAACGGTTAAAAATCTTTTTCCAATAGTATATGAAAGAAATGTATTAAGAAAAGCACGCTAACTCTGTGATCTAAGTGCTGCGCTCAGCATACCAAGGGCGCAGCACCCTGCCGTATTCTATCTTAAGGTTAGCATCGGGAGAAAATTAGCATTTGTCCTGCAGATTTACGCTAGAGAGCAGGCAATGTTCACCCGGTATTAAAGATATAATACATGTAACATAAATCTGCACAGACAAGATGGTTTAATATTTTGCACTCTGATATGAAAAAAAAATGAAATTCAGAATTAAAATAGACGTATTAAAATTAGAGATACGGTGCGAGTTACTGATTAAACTTAAGAAAACTCACTCGACAGAAAAATTAATATATTCACTTTACCTTTGCTTGCTTGAAATTAAAGCGGAAATTTGGCTCCAAAAGGTAATACTCGAGATCAAAGGAAATATAAAAATAAGCATTCCGTGTATCAAAGTCGAGTGGCTCTTCAAAACACTTTCTACCCTCTTAATTGTTGTTATGTAGTGAAGCTCAGTCCAGCACCCAATTAATAGCAGATTAATTTCTTTTTACAATATATGCATATTACATAGAGGACTACATATGTATGTACAAGCACATGTGCCTACAAGCATCGACTTAAGTGCCCAATGAGCGAATATTATTAAGCTCTTTGTCTGTCATCCATCATGAACTGCAACTAATATATGCCAGTGCGTATCTATTTAAAGATACTTAAGAAAAATGTACAGCTTACTGAAACAGGAAAGGAACCTGTTTTGTGCTATCTTAAAAATTCGGTACACTCAGCAACTCTAACATCGGATTTTAATTAATACTACCTCGGTAAAAACTGTAAGTTATTTTCTCGAATTTATTGTTTTGGTAAGTTTCTTTTGTTTCGTTTGAAAAAAGTGCACTGCGTTCGACTTTGAATTCTGAACGCCCCTGGCATGATAAACTACACAAAAGCATTTCACAATAGTATTGCACTCAAGTCGACAGGTATTTTTTCGACTGAATAACGTATTGCAAAGCTAAACCAACACAGCACAATAGACATCTGTGATACCGACAACAGAAGATGCTCTTTGTCGAAAAAAGTAACTGATTCCTCTGTCGTAACGGACTTTAGCTTTGCCATTGTTTGGGGTCGGCGGGTTTTAATACAACGCTCTCCCGAGTACAAAAGCGCTTGTTAGGCGAATGAAAATTCGAGCTTTTGAAGCGTTTTGGTGCTGACGGTGGTGTCTGCAGCGTGACGTAGTCCTTCCACATCGTAACGTGATGCAACACTCAAGTCTTTTCACGTCATTCCAAGTTTAGAAGAAATGTCCAGAGCTTCACAGGTTACACTTGCTAATACAGTACATTACCTTCGATTATGCAAAAAGAATTTTTTTAGTTAATTTTTCAAGATAAGTGTTTAACTTTGAAATATCAATATTAACTAAATGTATGGCTATGTTGCCAATATAAACAGCTCTTACAAAATAAATATTTAGCCATTGTTTAAGTTTATCATACAATATGCTTATTTACGAGTTTTTTACTGTTACCTCAGATTATGCAACAAGCTAATAAAAACGTCATGAAGAGGAAATAAATACAAGTGAACAGGAATATTTTTTTTTTTGTTATTAAACGTCCAAAACTAAGAAACTATAACTAAAACAATTCAATAAACACTGAAATAAGTGTTCAGTAGTGGTAAGCATAACAAGTTAATTTTGAACATGGCAACCTCCATTTTTCATGATGTTTTAAGGCCATTATCAACAGACTTTGTCAGGCTTGATATTTCAGATGGTGGAATAGAATCTGCTGCTATTTTTACTGCATTCTACAGGCTTACTTTGCTCGCAAACTGCCGACCACCTTCATAGACCTTCCTTTTGATCATTGCCCAGAGGTTCTCAATAGGATTTAAATCTGGGCTATTCGGTTGCCAAGTCATAATTCTTTTTGATTTGAATCCTCCATCCACCAGCCAGTTAGCAGTGTACCGTGCTCGGTGTGCGGGAGCGTTATCGTGCTGAAATACCAATTTGGATCTGCGTGCGATAGTCTGCTCAACTAGCCATGGAATCAAGCTGGCTTCAAGAAACTGGCAGTACCTTTCTGCACTCAGTTGAACTCCTTCTGCCACTTCAAATGGACCAATAAGGGTGTCACCTACTATCCCGGCCCAAACATTATATCTCCACCACCTTGTTGACGCTTAAGCCGTGTCTGTTGACGTCGGTCATGGAAGACCCATCCAGACGCCCATCCATCTGTACCATCAAGAGTGGCTCTGGATTCGTCAGTAAATATGACATTGGAGAAATCAGTTTTCATGTTCTCCTCAGCCCATTTGACCCTATTTTCTTTATGAGTTTTTGTTTGAAGTGGTCGATTAATTGCTTTTTTTTCTCTTTTCCTAGCTTCTGCAGAACATCATATCTTGTCTTTCTGCTTAGTATTGGGGCTCCAGCGTCTTCAAATATCGCGTTACTTGTAGAAAGTTGCTTTCTAGCGATAGAAACCTTCAAACGTCGCATATCCCGAGCACTCAATGTTCTCGTAGAGGCTCTATCCGGAGTTTTCCTGTTGACTTTACCTTCAATTGCATAAGCTTTAATTGTTCGGTGATCACGCAGTAATTCCTTGGAAACTTTGAATGTTGTCTTACCAGATGCCAATAACTAGGTCACTTTGATCTTTTCTTAACACTTTTTATACCGCATTTCTTTCACATGTTGACTAGAGAGTGATGTTGCATAATCTGGCGTAACAGCAGAACCCCGTGCGATAAGCAAATGTTGCCAAAACATGGGAAATTGTTCCGTTTTCTTGTTCTCTAGTTGTTTTTATAGTTACAACATACCTGATCACTAACTTACTATTCACATTTTAAATGTTTGACACTTATCTTAAAAAATAAGTAAAAATAAAAAATAAGTAAAAAATTGTAGACATGAAGGCTGACATTTAATGAAATGTTGTTGATGTACAAAAGGCAACAAAACGTTCGAACCCTTTGTACTACGTACGGTCGACAAAAACCTATAATGTGAACTAGCCGTTACGGCGAACCCATCGTCCCACCGCTGCACAACAGTCCGGGACTCCCCATAATGGCCTCATTAATATGGAACTTTTGGACGCCGTAGCACTGCTAATCAATGAGGGTAATTAGCTGCTAGTCTCTTTACGGTGGCTCCCAAAAATCTGTGAGACAACCCCCTGGCTCCGATGAGGTGTAATCGCTTCCAGTAGGCTTTCCAAAAATAGTCGCGATAAGAATCGATTTTGTGCCCCAGTAAAGACATAATTCTAAGTTGCGCGATACCATGGAACAGGCAAAAGATTACAAAGTGATACATTTTTAAGATGGGCAAATTAATAAATACCTCTACCAAGGAGGTTATTTATAGTTAAGTTTACGTCTATTTATCTTTCTGTTTGTCTGTCTATCACCAAAATAGCTCTAAAAGTTATGGATGGGTCTTTACAAAATTCATAGGGATTGTTAGGTGCGAGTCTGCTAGAAGGAACAAAAAGCTATGAAATTTGTAGGAATTGTCAGATATGTTGAAAAGCACAATTAATGACCAAATTTTGATGATGATCGGTTAGTCCGTTATTGTGTTTTACTAATAATTGTGCTTGAGTGAATGTAACTAAAAAAATTACGGACGAATCTTTAAGAAAATTGAAAAGCTGTTATCACCGTCAAGAGATACAGATTACCAAATTTCGTGATGGAAAAGATGAAATTCTAGTTTTAGGATTATTTGAAGTTTTTCGTTGACACTGCCTTGCTTAGCGAAGGTATGCGCTTTCAGAGTGTTCTAGTTATAATTATCTTTGATTAAGCACTCATTAAGGACATTGACATATCAAATGGTGAAAACTCTTGATGTAATTAGGCTTATCACTACAGTTAGATTTAAACACAGAATACCTAATATTATCGTTAGGTACTAGAATGCATTACGGCCCATTGTTTGGCCACTGTGTGGTACATAAGCATTTGTCAATACCCTGTTCAAATTGACAAAGTCTTATAAAAATTACAGTTATATCGCAAATGTCTCTGCACAAAAGTCAGATATAAGGATATCCTTTATTTTCATCGATATAAGAGTTATAAATCGTGGCTACTCATGGCATATTGAGTGAATATCCTGGAAGTTGTCTTCAATACTCAAATTCACAAAATTTTAATGGCAAGATTAAGTCGGCGGGTGCAATGATTCCTCCGCAGCAGAATCACGAACTTAAAATAGCCAACGGCTAATTCCTGGCCTTTATTTTTAACGGCAGAGGCCATTTAGTTTTCTAAAATACATCCTCGGTCCTTTGATTGCTACTGACGGTATTGGCAATGTAATGTGTAGTGTGGAGTGCGTAGACTATGGTTTCTTCTGAAGAAAAAGAAAGAAAAAGCATGTATTTCTTCCCGTCTAGTTTTCATACAATAATACTATTACAGTACTTGTTACAATACTTGATCTACAACAATTAAGTTCTTTACATTTCCCGCACGGTTGTATGCCGCACCTTTGTAGGCAAAGGAGAAAACTACTTTCCCATTTTCACATCATAGGTCGGAATTCTTTATAGTCAATGCTCTCCTCTATAAGCAAATCATCTGATGCTGTCATTTTTGATTTCCAAAGACTGTTTTTCTTATTAATTTTGCTATCATTAGCATTGTTATTCTTAGAAGTTAATCCTCTTCACCACGTTTAATAATATACCTAGTGTACTATTTTGCATCAGCCGTGATGCCATATGTTACTACCTCGGTTAAGGAGGTTATTTTTTTTCGTCGGGTCTGTTATTTTGTCTGTCATCACGATAACTCAAAAAGTTATGAACGGATTTTCATGAAATTCACAGAGATGGCTAACAATGATAAGAGAAACAGATGAATAACTTTTGGTGAAGATCCGTCCATCCGTTTGTTTGTCTACCTCATTTTTGTCAATGCCATAACTCAATAAGTTATGGACAGATTTTCATAAAATTTACATGAGTTGTTGGGTTTATTACAGAGAGTAAATGACTAAATTTTTGTCATTATTTGTTTGTTCGTTCGTGTGTTTGTAGCAGTGTTTGATTTTGTGCTTGTTAGCACAATAACTCAAAACGTTCTGAATGGATCTTTATGAAATCTACAGGAGTTGTTAATAATGCTAAAAGACATAAATGGTTGAATTGTAGTGCAGATTAGCTGGTTCGTTTGTGTGTTTAACTTATATTTGTCATAATGTTTACTAACTCAGCATAACTCAAAAAGTTATGGGCGGATCTTCAAGAAAATGCAGAAAGTGTTAATACTACCAGAGGGTACAAATGGTTGAATTTTGGTGCTGCTACAGAGAAAATCATGGTCTCACCACCAATTTGATTTTGATACCGGAGCCTTGCTTGGCGGAGGTATGCGCTCTCAGAGTGCTTTAGCTACATTATTCGTTTCTATTGGTCAGGAACAAAAAAATATGAATAGCTAAAAGTGAAATACAAAAATTAAAAAAATACCTTACTTCTTTTGAAACATCTGCAAATTAATTGAGTGGTTTAATTCTAAGAGGAAAGTTAACGGTGATTTCTTGTACCCGGCGTTTCGAAGTTCATTATGTCTCATATGGTAATGGCTCCACTGAATGAATTGTACTCTCGTTTTTTGCATTAATTTTGACGCCCATTATGTCCATTTGTGCTTAGTAAAACAGTCCTTTGTGTCTAGATTGGCAAGTAACTGGAACGTTATGTGAATAACACACGCACTTCTACCAGTGCCTACCATACTGAGGATACGGTGACAGCTGGTTGAAAAGTCTGTTGTAGAATTACTCTACTTCCGCCGTCCAACATAGGTAGGTATAACCTTATAGCATCTCGGGCTCAAAGAAAAGTAAAAATAAGTACGTGCTTCCGCATCGTGCTCTGACCAGCACAACGGTTTCGTACGGTGTGTTGTAAAGAACCTGAGAGATAAGTGCGGAATAGGACACAATAACACAACGGGTAAAATAAACAGGAATAGCAGAGTTGGTAGGGGTGCGCTTTGATGTCATAGCGGTTGAGCCAATCTACACCGCCAGAAAGCCCAAAAACACTTATTTTTTTCCTTTTTAGAGCCATGAATTTTATATGAAATAACATTTTTTATCCTCTTCCATGCATGTTGTTAACAATAACTTACCTTCAGAGCTGAGAATCACAAGCAAGCAGTAACTGATGTGGTTTAATTATTGACAGTGACGCCATTTTGAAACTATTTTTCATTCATAAACGAACACGTAAAGTATACTCACGTCTCATTGATATTTCCCGCTTTTATTCTCA
>LQNS02278125.1:2274530-2297271 GCA_001587735.2 Parhyale hawaiensis | reverse complement strand
TGTGTGGGGTTTACTGAGGAATTTTGTTACCCATTAGCGTTAATTAGAAGGAAGTTCTTCATCATTAGCGTTGTGACGAGCTTTCTTGGGCCCTCTGGCGGCCAGCTTTATCTGCACCAAAGAACAAGTCTTTATTAGAACCAAACTTTGAGGACTTAGTTTTTCACACTTAATTGACAGCCTCTTCTGTTCACCTAAATAAAAAACGGAGTGAACTTTTGAAGTTTTGGGTTGAGCAATTGATTGGACGACAGCAGTTGCTGAAGAAAGCTGATTTTTGAAGCACATTTCAGCAATTTGTTGGAGTTTTAAAGTAGGAGAGAAAGAGGTAACATTTAATATTATTATAGAGTATGCTTGTGAATTCAAGAGATGAAAAGTGTCATTTAAAATTCACACAGTGAAATGCGTCAACCTGTAATGCTAACATATATTTCTTAAGTTTTTTGGCATCTGATTTTGCTTTACAAAACTCCAGTAGGACTTACTGTCTTGTAACTTGCAACATCTCCTTATTCCTGGAGAAATATGACCTATGAGCCTCACGCTTGTAACTGTAAAACGTTATGCAGAACCTAACGCTCGACCAATGAGAGAGCTCGTTCGCTCGACCAATGAGAGAGCTCGTTGCATGCTACTTGGGCTCTCACACGCCAAGGGGCGCTTGATTTTCGGAAATGAACTTACAAGTGGTAACTGTGAGACACAACACGGGCCGGGCTTTACAGGTTTTCATCTACCTTGATAAGTCTATTCCCTGTTTTGTATTCTTCGTCAGAGCTTAGGGACAATTTAAAATTATCAGCTAAATAACCAGTCGAGGTTTTCCAGATCGTCATAAAAGCAAGTCTTGTGAGTTCTGACTAATAAGCCACGTTCGGTTTTCTTGTTTTTTTTTATTCCGTTTGGTTTCCTGAACTCACTCTATATAATAACCTATATTGGAAAATTATAGGCATCTGACTGATAGTCTCTGTGGCTGGGATTCTTCCCCTTTTTTCTCTCGCATTTTCTTCTTGTTTTCTCCAGTCCTATATATCCTACTAAAAAAACAATGGCAATAGCTCATAGAGGACCGGGACGTAGGTTCCGCAGTATCTTTGGGAATGGGCAAATTGGTTCGTCTACTGCAGCCTATCTAATCTATAAGCGTTGCATCGTATAATACTGGTGCCCGCCTAAGACTTTTTAATTGGCATAAAAAGTAGCAGCAGACTGCTCGTGACACAATATTTCACAAATATAAAAGTTCAAGTTTCTCCTTTGCAAAGGAACTTCACACACCGACCTGACAGCGCAGCCAAGTGCAATTCAGCAACGGCGGCGGAGGAAGTCCTCTTAACTTCAGCTACAGTTTCTTCTGCGCACAGTGCGGCTAATTCTAATGTTGAAGCTTTAAAGTACAACCGAGTCTGTCTATTTGATTGCCTCGAGGAGCTCTTGGGGAAGAAGAATAATTAGAGAGAGAGATATACTCAGGCCTGTGGGCCCTGCAGGGTGTGGATTCTCACACTTCTCATAAAGGCAGGCTCACACGGGAGCTATTTGCTGACTGTTGTGTGAAAGGACATTCTCTCACTCATAATAAAGTTGTAAAGTATCACTGGACTTCTCACTGATGCTGGCTGCTGATGTTTCGGTTACGGTGAAAGAAAAAAACTCACGTGTGTACTCACCTTGAGGTTTCTGAAAAGTCTGCGCTACAGTTCCCTGAAGCAACACCGACAGCGGCTCCAATCATGTTACTTATTTATAACTAAGCTTAGCAAAATTTGTTCAAAGTTTTCTTTTTAGCAATGTGAAACTAAATACGTGAATGAAACGAAACTGTTAAATTCAAGAGAAAAAGTATAGAACTATAGCCATTATCGTTGACCTGTACAGCTGCAGATAAGAGCCTACAGCTGTACAGCTGCAACACTAGGTCGTAACTAGAACGAAGCACTTGAGCATTGACCCCCGAAGCCGCACAGTGCGTGCGCTCTACCGCTGCGGCGCACGTTCGTAGCTCGTACATACTTTGCATTATTTCGACAAAAGATTTTGCCGGATAGCAGAATTTATCTTTAATTCTGTCGCACTTTCAACAGTGCTGGAAAAAAGGAGGAAATGCTCTGCCGAAATGGAAGTAACGGCTCTCGTCGCATACGCTACTTTCAGTGGAGGAAAGAGGAAGCAGCTGCCTTGTATCATGTATAGAAGATTCACCGCAAGAGACTTCAACAATGGAGAGTTTACAATGCTATTCATGACTGACAATACTGGTGACTGTTTTAACTAGTAGATACGTCCTTAAATGTCAGCAAATATTTTCTTGCTAATAAATCAGACACCTAATTCGTTAAATAATCAAATCAATTATGTGATGCAGTGTTTCCCTAGCCACCGCCCATGACAGGTGACTATAGCTAATGCCTATGCAATGACTGACTATTTGCATGCAGATATACCTAGCGTCTCGTGGATGACATGGCTTCTAAAGGCATCACCAGTGAGAGGAGCCTAAACAGTTGCTGCCCTTATTTGTGCTTCTCACTTTCCTGGGCAGGATAAACAGGACCGCTGCCGTTCAAAGCTCCGCCACATTCAGCTCAGCTTAAGATATTCTGCGGATGCTGCATGGCCGCGTAACGGGCGGTGCATGTGATGCTTTGGTCGCTGTATCCGATGCAACTGCTCTGTGAAGGGTGTCACTACTGCTCGTGTATCCTCGTGTAAGGCTAATAAGAACTGAGGTCTGATGCTACACTAGAGCCTGTGCCATCTCCGCTCTGGATGACGATTTGTGAGAACAAGAAACAAACTAGAGCACTCTGAGAGCGCATACCTCCGCCAAGCGCAGCAACGGTAGCAAAAAATTCAAATTGGCTCTGAGACCATAATTTTCTTTGTTTAAACTACAAAAGCTTATCATTTGTGCCTTTTGATAGTAATAACAGCTTGTGTAATTTTCTTGAAGATCCGTACATAACTTTCTGAATTATACTGCTAACAAACGTTAAGACAAACATGAGTCAAACAGACAAATGAACCAACGTTCTGCATCAAAATTTAATCACTCATGTCTTCCAACAGTACTAATAAATCCTATAAATTTCATAAAGATCCATTCATTGCTTTTGAGTTATTGTGATAACAAGCATAAAATCAAAAACAGTGACAAAAGAACGAACGAACAAACAAATGGATCCTTACCAAAATTTGTTCATCTACTCTTTGTTATATACCCAAAAACTCAGATGAGTTTCATAAAAAAATCCATCAATAACTTTTTGAGCTATGGCAGGGAGAAAAATGAGGCAGACAAACAAACAAACAAACGGATGGACATATCTTCACCATAAGTTAATCATCTGTTTTTCCTAACCTATCTAACATTCCCCGTAAATTTTCTTTTAAATCTGTTCATAACTTTTTGAGTTATCTTGGTGACAGACAAAAACGACGGAAACATAACCTCCTTGTTGGAGGTAACAAACAAACTCATTTATTTCTCATAGGGATGCAGTGACCAACATACTAAGGGAACAGCGTCCTTAGGCCTTCGTTCTTATTACTAACAAGGCAAGAGAGAAGTTGCATTTGGTCTGTAGAGTTTCACAGGTACAATACCTACGTGGTATAAAGGAAATGCTGAAATTGTGGCTCTATTCACCGTTAAAAGAGACGCTGGTTTAACTGAGCTGATATGAAAAAGTACGATTAGAATAAGAAATACAGTTTGCATCACGCATTAATTAAACTAGGGCAAATTGTTAGGGCATTGTAAACCATAGGTTTGCAAGATTTTTGGAGCAGAGTAAAAGTGTGAGGTGAAATTTAGACGATACAGACCAGCTAAAAACGTTTTTCCAAAAGTTCAATAAGAAACAGACAAAGAAAATCTAGGGTAAAATGTTGTGGATATGTAAACGTTAAGGTTGCAAGATATTCAGACCAGGGTAAGAATTGGAATATGAAGTTTAGAAGATAAAGAACGGCTAAAAATATTTTTCCAATAGTATATGAAAGAAATGTATTAAGAAAAGCACGCTAATTCTGTGATCTAACTGCTGCGCTCAGCATACCAAAGGCGCAGCACCCTACCGTATTCTGTCTTAAGGTTAGCATTGGGAGAAAATTAGCATTTGTCCTGCAGATTTACGCTAGAGAGCAGGCAATGTTCACCCTGCATTAAAGATGTAATACATGTAACATAAATGTGCACAGACAACATGGTTTACTGTTTTGCACTCTGATATGAAAAAAATGAAATTCAGAAAAAAAAGAGGCGTATTAAAATTAGAGATACGGTGCGAGTAACTAATTAAACTTAAGAAAACTCACTCGACAGAAAAATTAACAAATTCACTTTACCTTCGCTTGCTTCAAATTAAAGCGGAAATTGGGCTCCAAAAAGTAATGCTCGAGATCAAAAGAAATATAAAAATAAGCATTCCGTGTATCAAAGTCGAGTGGCTCTTCAAAACACCTTCTACTCTTTTAATTGTTGTTATGTAGCAAAGCTCAGCTCCAGCACCCAATTAAAAGCAGGTTAATTTCTTTTTACAATATATGCATATTACATAGAGGACTACATGTATGTACAAGCACATGTGCCTACAAGTATCGACTTAAGTGCCCAATGAGCGAATATTATTAAGCTTTTTGTCTGTCATCCATCATGAACTGCAACTAATATCTGCCAGTGCGTATTTATTTAAAGATACTTAAGAAAAATATACAGCTTACTGGAACAGGAAGGAACCTGTTGTGTGCTATCTTAAATATTCGGTACACTCAGCAACTGACTCTAACATTGGATTTCAATTAATACTACCACGGAAAAACTGTAAGCTATTTTCCTCGAATTTATTGTTTTGGTAAGTTTCTTTTGTTTCGTTTGAAAAAAAAAGTGCACTGCATTCGACTTTGAATTCTGAACGCCCCTGGCATGATAAACTACACAAAAGCATTTCACAATAGTATTGCACTCAAGTCGACAGGTATTTTTTCGACTGAATAACGTATTGCAAAGCTAAACCAACCCAGCACAATAGACATCTGTGATACCGGCAACAGAAGATGCTCTTTGTCGAAAAAAGTAACTGATTCCTCTGTCGTAACGGACTTTAGCCTTGCCATTGTTTGGGGTCGGCGGGTTTTAATACAACGATCTCCAGAGTACAAAAGCGCTTGTTAGGCGAATGAAAATTCGGAGCTTTTGAAGCGTTTTGGTGCGGACGGTGGCGTCTGCAGCGTGACGTAGTCCTTGCACTTCGTAACGTGATGTAACACTCAAGTCTGTTGACGTCATTATAAGTTTGATGAATGTCCAGATCTTCACATGTGACACTTGCTAATAGATACTTGACAAAAAAGGCTGACATTTAATGATATGTTGTTGATGTACAAAAGGCAACAAAGCGTTCGAATCCTTTGTACTACGTACGGTCGACAAAAACCTATAATGTGAACTAGCCGTTACGGAGAACCGCTGCACAACAGTCCGGGACTCCCCGTAATGGCCTCATTAATATGGAACTTTTGGACGCCGTAGCACTGCTAATCAATGAGGATAATTAGCTGCTAGTCTCTTTACGGTGGCTCCCAAAAATCCGTGAGACAACTCCCTGGCTCCGATGAGGTGTAATCTCTTCCAGTAGGCTATCCAAAAATGGTCCCGATAAGAATGGATTTTATGCCCTAGTAAAGACATAATTCTGAGTTGCCCGCTACCATGGAACAGGCAATAGATTATAGAGTGATACATGTTCAAGATGGTCATATTACTATATGCCTCTGCCAAGGAGGTTATTTATAGTCAAGTTTGTCTATTTATCTTTCTGTTCGTCTGTCTATCACCAAAATAACTCTAAAAGTTAGGGATGGGTCTTTACAAAATTCATAGGGATTGTTAGGTGCGAGTCTGCTAGAAGGAACAAATGACCAATCTTTGGTGAAGATTCGTTCAACTGTCTGCCTCTTTTTTCTTGATAGCATAACTGAAAAAGTTACAATTGGATCTTCACGAAATTTTCATTAATTGTTCTGGTTGTTTCTAGGAGCAAAAAGACCGAGTTTCTGTCCTGATCTGTTTGCCGGTTTTTTGTTTGTCTTTATGTTTGTTTTATGTTTGTCAATAACACCACTTATAAAGTTCTAAATGGATCTTGATGAACTTTGTAGGAATTGCTAAAAAAAAAAAATACACAAATGACCATATTTATGTGATGAACGATTCGTCCGTTTGTGTGTTTGACTTATGTTTTTTCAAAATGTATGCCGGTAACAATGCTTAAAAAGCTGTGAAATTTGTAGGAATTTCCAGAAATATTGAAAAGCACAATTAATGACCAAATCTTGATGATGATCGGTCAGTCCGTTTTTCTGTTTTACTATTAATTGCGCTGGAGTGAATATGACTCAAAAAATTACGAACGAATCTGTAAAAAAAATTACAAAATTTACCAGAAAATTGAGCTAAGTAACTAAGAGTATTCTGTTATGGTGTGTATGGTGCAGAAGCCTCTCCTAATACACGAGGTTAAACTTGTAGAGCTCTTACAGTACATCGATTTTCGAAGTACATCATGTCTCATATGGTAATGGCTCCACTGAATGAATTGTACTTTCGTTTTTGCATTAATTTTGACGCCCATTATGTCCATTACTGCTTAGTAAAACAGTCCTATGTGTCTGGATTGGCTTGGCATTAACTGGAACGTTATGTGAATAACACACGCACTATTACCAGTGCCTACCATATTGAGGAAACGGGGACAGCTGGTTGAAAAGTTTGTTCAAGAGTTGCTCTACTTCCGTCATCCAACATAGGTAGGTAGGTATAACCAAATAGCATCTCGGGCTCAAAAACATAAAAATAATTACGTGCTTCTGCATCGCAGAGCCATAGTTGCTCTGGCCAGCAAAACGGTTTCGTACGGTGTGTTGTAAAGAACATGAGAGATAAGTGTGGAACATGACACAATAACACAAGGGGTAAAGTAGACAGGAATAGCAGAGCTGGTAGGGGCGAGCTACAATGTCATATGGAGGAAGCAAAGAGCGTAACGGGAGGACTCACGAAAAATTAGCACCAAAAAGTGACGTCATCATCGATGAATCTATGGCTGAGCAGCCTAGGAGTATTTTAACTAATTTCACCAGCAAAATCGTCTTAAATTGCAAAATTTATCTCCAGCGTATAAATAAATAAAGATAATACATTCTAATTTAACAATTAACTATAGAAAATTGCAGTGCATGTTGGTGAAAACTTTCACAACACTAGCGCCGAATTTGCTCCCTTACGGCGACTCAATTTAACTTCTTTTTCTTGATTGAAGCCTTATTTACACTTCATATTCACTTCACAGTACTCTTCACGGAATATATCTATTTCTTACCAACATATATAAGCACCATTATAGCCAATTCTGTACGCGAGAGAAACCACAGTAACAGCTAGCCATTGCCCGAACTTCCTGTACTTGGCGACAACATTTTTCGATATTTTGCAGCTCAAGTAGCTGGCCAGTCATTAGCGGGAGACTGAATGAAATAAATCGAAAAAATACGATGATGTGCTCAAGAAAACCATGTACAAAGATCTGAGGCTCTACACCTAAAACACTTCGACTCGACTCGTCGATGTGATGTAAATTTGCTACGTGCGGTCACATCTGTTTGATTTCAGTCCTATTGAGTCCTCCCGTTGCATTCTTTGCTTCCTGGTCATATGGGTTGAGCCACTCTACACCGCCAGAAAGCCCAAAAGTACTTATTTTCTTTCCTTTTTAGAGCCGTGAATTTTATATGAAATAACATGTTTTATCCTTTTCCATGCATGTTGTTAACAATAACTTACCTACAGAGCTGAGAATCACAAGCAAGCAGTAACTGATGTGGTTTAATTATTGACAGTGACGCCATTTTGAAACTATTTTTCATTCATAAACGAACACGTAAAGTATACTCACGTCTCATTGATATTTCCCGCTTTTATTCTCAGCCTTTAGAAGCTATTTTCCACCATAATAACCTAAATAATTCGTAATACATGGTATAAATGCTAGCACCAGGGTATAAGAACTGCACTATCAAAGATACGTAACTTGAGACAGCGGTAAACATTTTTACCTCATTCTCTGGGTCTCTATGTCATCAAGTAAATGTTATTATCAAACGCATTCCGTTTATATACGTTCTGAAACCACTTGAAATTGGTACTAAACGCATTACCTGATGTGATTTTCTGATACTCTGGTTCTATAACCAAAAACAGCAATTGACGGCATAATAAACGGCAGCTGATCTCCCCAGCCACTGCTCAAATGTCACCAATCAAGGAGTTTCCGTAGAGGAGGAGGGAGCCCTGTGGCCCATTCACAGATTCGCCACCGAGTCAACCAGCTGTGAGACGTATTCATGAATCTCATTCGTTGAAGTGATTGGGGAGCAGTGAGTTTCACGGGAGAGCAGCAGACAACCCTAGTTGCTGATATGTGATTGGTGCATACGCGACTGACTGCAGCCATAAGCGACTCTTTTCCGATATGCGATTGCTGCATACGCGACTGGCTGACAGCCATAAGCGACTCTTTTCCGATATGCGATTGCTGCATACGCGACTGGCTGACAGCCATAAGCGACTCTTGAGCTTCACGGGCGTGGCTCCTGGCTCCCTCCTCTCTATTGAAGCTCCTTGTCACCAATAAGCTGTGCCTGCGCTCGCCTCCCTTTACGTCACAGCATGATGCCAGATGATATTTTTTTCCGAAATGCCGATAGTTATTGTCTGTCTTACCCGTTACCAGAGTTTGTTCTAACGAAAATTTACTGCTACACAAACTTTGAGCTTGGGCCCGAATTATAATGTTATATGTAATGTAAGATTAATGAATATAGCCATGAACATTCAAACCAAGTACAAATTTACAACTGCACAAAAGAGGCACAACTGCACGTTAGAGCAAACCCTGCCCGTTACTGTTACTGTTCCCTGAAGTGACCGTTGTTGCGAGCCGTGGACTCTGTAAGAGCTCTACAAGTTTAACCTCGTGTATCAGCAGAGGCTCCCGCACCATACACACCATAACAGAATACTCTTAGTTAATTTTCTGGTAAAGTTGTTCGTACAAGTTCGTACAAAGTTTCACAGGCGTGGGCTTTGTAAAGTTAGTGTGCACGAGGATTCCACGACTGAAGTCAGCAACATGCTATTCTCTAAAAATATGAATTACTCTTTAAATTGTAGCTAGAGGTGCAAAATACCTGACACGATCCTCTTCTACATAAATGCTATGATTTTGTTAGCGAAACACAGGCAGCTTTTCAGTGAAACGGAAACGCAGTCGCTTTTGCTGCCCCATGTTTTGTAGTTTGACATTTGCGCCTGTCATCTCCTCAAGGTCAACGAAATGTAGCACCTGTGAGAAGGTCCTTTGCAAGTCTTTTGTTTCATGCAAAACATTATTCTGAAAGTAATTTTTACATTATGACAATTAAGATACAGTATAACACGACATTGAACTTGTGAAGAATGCAAGCTGTGCTAAAGAATTTCAGCAAGATAATGTACGAAGGCAAGACTCAGCGATGTACTCTGTCCAGGGCACTGCTCTTTGATTCTGGTATAGTCTGTAGTCCACCTCAGAGTATATTATGGGTTACGTTAGTTTAGAATAGACTAAGCTAAGTTAGAATAGGATCCATTCAACTAAACTAGGTACCTAACCTAACCTCTAGGCACGCATGTTATGCCTACAGCTCAGCTACAGGCCGCCTGCTACACCGGCACTGCTCTTAACGGGACAATACGCGCTCTATTCGCGCACTTGCTTCAAGATAAACTAATTCACTTAGCCTTCACTCGTCTTAAATTTCAAATGCGGACACGCAGACCACATCATTCTCAATACCGCCAACTACCAGTCACGCTAAAGCGACATGTGCCTAAGCTCAAGGATATTTTTACACATATATGCTTTATGAAGTAGCGCGAACTACCGCTTCTTTTGCGTTTTTCAAAACGAAAATAACACAGCCATGCTGTATGTAATCACTGTCACATTCTAGTGAACTTTTAGTGAACGCAAATAATATTAATGTGACTTGATTTTCAGCAATTCAGGTAGTATATAGGTTGGTATTAGGGTTGGTTCACACTCAAGTCTTTTGTTCTACACTTGTGTTTCAAAACGTCCGAATATTTAATCGTGTCGTGGCGAACACAACTACGTGTGCACTGAATGATGCACTTACGTGTTTGTCGTCGACTCCGTTTGTTTGTGTCACTAGTACTATTTCGGCTAACTTTAGATTTAGATTTAACTGCAACAAAGCAGCTGTGCATTTTTTTTTTTTTTTTATTATTGAACAGTCACAACAACGCATTCGAGCAGCGCTAGCGTAGGATAAAAGACTGACGTTCGAATTGGTTTTAAGGTACAGAAATATGCGACAATCTGCAACTTGCCAGGCCGATACCACCCACAGATGGCAAAAGATCAATTGGCCGCATTGTTCTCTCACACATTGTAACAAGAACAGAATTTTCTTTATTTACAGATCTTTATGAAAATGACCCTGTGAGTCGCTCGTCAGGCGGCGCGCCGCTCTATTCAGTGAACTTGTCATCTCGGCTTCACACTTTCATTAAATGAAGCCCCGCACACACGCCTGATTTTGCCCCAGCTCGATGTAAAGGAAAAAATTGTGAGCTCTGCCATAAGCTGAGCTTCCTCCTCCAAGCAGACCTCATTAGCTCTCGTAAAATAATAGGAGAAATATCTGAGGTTTCTTTGCGGCTCTATAGAAAAGTAGGTGGCTGTTATAGCAGGCATTAATTGCATCACGGCGTAAAAAGGCAAATCGGCTGCTTCTTTGTAAGTGCTTGTCGGTCATTAGCTTCGTCTTTGTTCAGTCTTCCTTTGACAGCTGCGCTGCGCGGGTTATGTACTTCACTGTTCTGCAAACATGTAAAATTCCGAAGAGAAATGTGGAATGATGAGATGGAAGATAATTCGTAGATTGATTGATTGATAGATAGCAAAAGCTCGTGAGTGATGAACATAAAGGTAACAGATCAATCCCAGGCAGTGTTACCTTTACCATCATAGCCTCGCCCCTGACGAGCTGCAGCACGCTTCCTGAGGTCTTCACTGAGCTCTTTCACCTTCACCATCTCAATAATCTCTTATTTCGATGAAAATATTCTGCACCGTAACAATTCTCTTAAATCGCATTGTACTAAAATTAGTTGAAAACATCATCTGAATACAAAGTTCTAACAATAAATATATGTAGGAAGACTTCAAAGCAGAATTACACAGTATATATACACGCCTTGACTGAAAAAATAAACTGAGTCAATAATTTTGAATCTTCAATATTCACACTTCTGTTCACTGCTCTCTTATTACAGGGATTTTCAAAATTCTGATTGTTGTGTTAGAAGGAACAAGTGGCAATACATATTTTGTGTATTTGACTTTCATTCCAACCTCCTGCACATAATTTTAAGCATAATATGTCTGTTTTGGTGCACTGTACCAATAAATTTGCTCACGACTGTAGTTTCTGGCGAGTCCTCCCGTTACGCTCTTTGCTTCCTGTTCATCATTGTTATGAATGAATGTGAGCGTAAACGTTTTATGGGAATAATAAGTAAAGCGAAGAATGTATGGCTAAATTCCGATTTTCTTAAACGCACGAGTTAGGTAAAGCAACTAGGCAATAGACAACGGCATTTTGACTGAATACTGTGAGCGGGGGACGCTTTCACCAAGTATGTGAGGCACTTACCTAAACGTTGTCTATGCTTAATAATGAAAATTATAAAAATAATAATGAAGTTGATGATAATAATAGATATCATTAGTACACTTTAGACAAGTGTAATGATACCCATATATGTCAGACGGAAATGCATGTTTGTAAATTTGCTTATTTATATTTTTAACAGAGTGAATCTTTTCTGAATATTTAAAAGTAAACAAAAACCGAACCTGGCCTCACCTAACCTAAAGTACTTTTACGTAAAGTTGTATCTTAGTAATGAAATATATAGCTGGGACCCCATTTTTTTTTTTTTGTAAAAATCTACGAAAAGTTAGCCACTGTGAAGACGACATCGAGCTGGCCATCAACCGTATTTATTATCAGAGATATATTGAACATTGCCTATCGAGCAAACGGAAAGGATCAAGTGTGGCGATGCTTACCAAGTTGCAATTTTCCAGTGTTAGTTTTGATCAAAATGCATAAGTTTGGCCTCATAAATGAACTTTGTCTTTTTTTTTATTGTTTCTATTGAAAATTTCCCCGTACCCATCGTATTTCCACTTCACAATTTCTTTTATTACCTTAGCCAAGGAGGTTAGTATTTGTAGTGTTTATCTGTCTCATTGTCTGTCTGTTTGCTTTTTGTCTATCACCAAGATTACTCAAAAAGTTATGAACGGATCTTTAAGAGATTTACAGGGATTGTTAGGCATGTTAGCAGCAACAGATTATCAACTTTTGGTGAAAATCCGCTCATATGTTTTTTTGTTGTTTTTTTTTTTTTTTTGTCTGCCTATTTTTTTTAGTACCATAACTCATGACAATTTTTTGTGATGATCTGTTGGTTCGTTCGTTTGTTTGTTGCTGTTTGATTTTATGCTTGTAGCACAGTAGCTCAAAAAGTCATGAATGGATGTTCATGAAATTTACAGGAATTATTAGTAGTGTTAAAAGACATAAATGATTAAATTTTGGTGATAATCGGTTGGTCCGTTAATGTGTTTGACTTATGTTTTGTCATAATATTTGTTAGCAACATAACTCAAAAAGTTATGAACGAATCTTCAAGAAAATTGCAGAAACTGTTAATATTATCAGGCACGCATGATTAGATTTGGGTGTTGATACAAGGAAAATCATGGTTTAAGAATCAAATTGAATTTTCCGTTACCTTGCTTGGCAGAGGATGCGCGCTCAGAGTGCTTTAGTTAGCAATGTTCCTGACGTCAATTGCGTTTGCCGATGTAAACAAAGATCTCCAATGGGCGCTCCCGGTGCCCAGTATAGCTTGTGGTTTTTCGTAAATTCTCTATGAAAACAATCTGGTGCTCGGCTATTTGAGTACTTGAATACTACTTTAGGGTACATTATATTACGTTTGTATAGGTTATGAGAGTTCAGTTTGGTTCTGCTTTCTTTCTTATATTAAAAAAAGCGTTATCTTGTCAAAGCAAAAATTCAGTATAAAAACTATGCATTTCCGACTGCAATATATGGGTATCAGTGCACTTGTCTAATAGGTGTACTAAGTACTAATTTCAAGTAGTCAAATACCAGGGTGCCTTATGGTGTTTTTGTAAAATTTTACTAGCACAAGAATAAATAACGAAACAAACAAAACAGTACGCGCAATCTGCTATACATAACTTATTTGTGCTAAGCCCGAGCCCTGCCCTGTGCAGTAATTTATACCTGAGAGTACGAATTCACAGACATCATTCACGTCTTGTCATTAACGTTGAAGGAGTTGAGTTCCTGTAGCACCTCATGCTCTGCCATAGAAATTAATTAGATCCTTGGAACGTTATCTCTCCGTGCTCTCTGTGCCTCCTTCCTATCCTACACCTATTGCTGCTCTGTCTTTCCTTCCCTCCACTCTTAGCACCTTTCTCCTGTTGTATGCATGAAGGTAACGTACACATGTAAACGTCAACTTGTAATCTCTCAGTTTTTCTATTTATAATTATCTCCATCTTCGTTCTAATTACCTCCACCAAGGAGGTAATGTTTTTGTCCATTTTGTCAGTGTGTTTGTCTGTTTCCAAAATAACTTAAAAAGTTATAAGCGGATCCTTATGAAATTTATAGGGATTGTTAGGCATATTGGAAGCAACAGATGATTAGCTTTCGGTGAAGATCCATTCAACCGTTTGTTTGTTTATTTGACTGCCTCATTTTCCTCCACACCATAACTGAAAAAGTTGTGGATTGATTTTTACGAAATTTGCATGAGTTGTTATGTATATTACGAAGAGCAAATGACTAAATTTTTGCGATGATCTGTTTGCCCGTTTGTTTGCTTCTATGTCTGATTTTAAATTTGATAGCAAAATAACTCAAAAAGTTACCAACGGATCTTTATATAATTTACAAGAGTTGCTAGAAATATTATAAATCATAAATGTTCAAATTTTGGTGATGATCGGCGTGGCTGTTTGTACGTTTAACTAATGTTTGTTAGAATGCTTCTCAGCAACATAACTCGATAAGTTGAGAACGGATCTTCAAGAAAATTACAGAAGCTGTTATTACTGTTAAAGGGCACAAATGGCCAGAAATTGGTGCTCATAAAAAGGAAATTATAGTTTCAGAACTAATTTGTATTTTCGTTGACGTTGCCTAGCTTGGCAAAAGTATGCGCTCTTAGAGTGCTCTAGTTCCTGATGATTTTAGCTACTGTAGACTTAAGGCAAGTGAGCCAAAATTCCCTCCCAGAACATCGACTTGTTGTTAAATAATTTAGTAATTATGCACTTAAGTTTGCCCTATAAGTGAATCTACTTTTAATGGGCTTGTTTTCAGAACTGTTGACATATTGTAAATTTTACACCGTACCTTGTATGTTTTATATGTTTTGAGAACAATGAAGGAGTAAACTAGTAAAGTTATATACGAACATCTCAGAGACGCAACACGCGCTATTGCAAGTTAAACATGAGTCGGAAGTGGGCAAATCTTTTTATTTATTTTTTTCGAAAGAGTTCAGTGTTACTTAATTTTGGTTTGGAAAAATATCTTCTATCAACTTAAAGTTATACATATAATATTGCATCACTTAATTGTTATTAAAAACTGTAAATGTATCCAAATTGAGTATAAACGTGCGCTTACAAAGAAAAAGTATTGAGTTTATGCATCTCTCAGGTAACGATAAGGCACGTATGCATTTCAGTATAGAGCAGATTGCGGATTATATGTACATATATTTTGCTCCCCGCCCCCTCTCTGTTTCTGCAAAAAAAAAATAATAACAGTAACGGAATTTCACTTCTAATACATTCATTTCTATTGAACAGACGGATAAACTATTATCGAAATTAATCTTTTGATGAACATGTAAACGATGAACGAAGGTAACTTTTCGATTAACAATGCCCACCACTTTCTAATACCATTCAGCTGGAGCCATTCTATTCGAATTTAGTTGAAAAAGCGCACACCTAAGTACTATGTGAAAATTCATCCCGGCAGCCTTATTGAAACGGAACAATTTTTGCATAAAAATATATTCTAATTTAACCAGGCGGCCTGTAGGACATCAAGTGAATTTAACTGAACCCCAGATGAGGATCATAACTCTTTGATGCCAATTAGGACTCAGCAAAGGCATCAATTGCTTTTAAAATTCTATTGTCTTCTCTGAAAAAACACATCGAATTAAACAAAAATTCTAAACTCGTACAAGATCTTTTGTTATTTACTGGTGCAATATTGCAGAAAACCGGTATTTTTCTGGATTAACGTATATAATTTTCGGCTATATCTAACGAGCGACAAGCTTTAATACGATGAATAACCTACTCAGCTAAGCCGTGGAAGACATGTCATTTCTACACATCTCCATATAAAGTCACAGCAAATCGCATCAACTTGCAGTGGACGATAACGACCGTGGAAAAATGTTATCATTTCTCGCCTATCACTTTCCCCTGAAATTAAACTCGCCCTCCTGCCCTACCCTCGACTGCATCCGGCACTCTATCAAAACTTGGCTCAATTCCGATGATGAGACCAGCACCTCGTCAAATATCGGAAAAATTACGTCAGTTGGCCGCCGCATGCCCACAGGCCATCCATTGCAGCAGGGTGAACGGCACCACGCCCCAGCTTATTATTTTATCGCAAGACCACACCCCTAACAAATTGTTCTTCTTTATAGCCTGCAGCTTTTTTTTTTTGCTAGAGACCTCGTGGTGTCGAGGGTTTGGAGGGCCTCTTGTTAGTGCTAAGCTGACGTGGTGTGTTCAGCATACGTGGCAATGAGTGTACAGATCGAAGGTCTTTGTACAGTTACTGTACTTTTTGGAGAGAATCCTTTTTCTGCAAGTTAACTAAAAGAATGCAACTGTCTTTAGTTTTCTCTATAGGCGCGCTATTAATTCAGCTCCGGTGAAACCTAAGCGTGTTTACGTCCGTCGATTAGGCACTAGGCGCTATTATGCATTTAGGCGACATGTAGCAATTCTTTAGGTCACTCTCTTGCGCAGCGGCCACAGCGTAGCTGCAAGATAATATTAGTAACTTCGCACCACTGTGGTCAGTTACGCCATTACCGACTCCGACAATTCAGTGTATTAATAGTGATATTTTTTACCTCAATTGGAAAACGCTCCATGAAACAGGGCGCGAAGGCTGCATCATTGTAGCAAAATGCGATGACAGCTCGTGCACGTATTTCTTTGATGAATTATTATTATTACTGCTGAAAATATTGAAAACATTACTGTGGGAGACTTTACTATTTGAATCCACTGCCAGTCTCCTGGGTCTTGTCGAACAATTTCACTTTCGAATATTATGCGATGCTCGTGTTTTCCTCATCACCGCTATACCAGCAGCATTAAGCAAGCGAGAATATCGGTAAAATAATCTGTAATGTTCTCTCTTTCCACCATCAGCAGCCAGGCTGTCCCACAGCCCTTACACTCGTACGGTCAAATTCAAAGCCGTTCTTCATTTGGGTTCACCATTGAGATATTTCCCTCTTACCAGTTCAGTTATATGATCGCTTTGTTTGATTTAAAAATTTGTTGCTGTAACTTGGGGAGTAAAATCGTAAATATTTGAATATTCTCAATGCGGGGCTTGAGATTTTTTGCTCTTTTAGTCGCAGGTTTCATCATTTGTGCCGCTTGCGCGGCCTGGAAGTGATGGCCTTCTTTCGTCATTTGGATTTAGACGAGCAAGTTTGGAAGCTGCTCCTGGCAATGACTTTACGACAAAAGTTAAAAGACAGTCTGCTTCATCCCGTCTGAATGCGACCAAAGTTAGGCCAGGACCTCAGCGCGATAAATTACGACATGTAGGGACGATAATTCATGAGTGCAGCGCTGATTAAATCACCGCCAGTTGGGGTGAGATTTTTGCGCCCCAACATTCTCGCCATGATTAGCCTGCAACTTTTGATTATCCCTGGCAAACTTTTATCATTTTTATCCATTTAAGGGAGAAAGATCAGGCTTAAGGCGCGTCAGATAACAAACCTTGAGTTTACTGCAAAAATTTTTGAGCAAATATGTCTCTGAGTTTTCAAAATTTATAAATAAGCGGAAAAGAAATTGATGTGATGTACACCAAAAAAATAGAAAAGATGATGAAATATTTCTGAGCGGGAATGTTTTCCGCCGATGAATAAATTAATGAAATTTCAGCTTGTTTTTATCACCCGCGAATAAAGTGGGAAGGTGATACTGTTTTCGTTGAAGATTTTAGTAATATTATTTGTCTGTCCACCCAAAAAGAGGTAGAAGGAGTTGAGCAATGTTCATAATTTTTTGCAGGGAGTCTGGTGGGTTAACCTAGATGTGACCCATGCCAAAAAAACTAAAATGAGCAGGCCATCAATTTGCCTCCCCCGCGGGTGATGGTCTTACACCTGGAGGCGTTCTAGTTTAATTCTGATAGCTGTTTCATTCGTCGTTTGTTTTCTCGTTTGCTTGCTATGCTTTTATTATTATATAGAGTAATTATAGAGGCTAGGGAAGAAAATGTGTCGGGATAGGTATTTTACTCCTCTTAGACCATATGCTTACTGACTTGGAGTGTACTTTGTAGCCACGATAAACAACAGGCAGGAGCAAAGAATGAGACTTCTGTTGAGTAACATTTCCTCAGATCTCAGCAAGCACGCAGCCTAATGTCACCGAATATTTGTTAAAAGAAGGGCTGAATGCACTTTCACAAGTGCAAATAACTGCTCAAATTATAGTATACAATACATGGTAAGGATAGGTGACTGAAGTATAGCAACTCATCCATACCCGGCATAGTATTAAATATACACGGTTGGCCTATGGCCTTCTGCTTTTTACTTTTCACCTAGCGTCTTTTTCACACTAAGTTCGTCAACTGTCGATAAAATTCCGTACATTTGGCGGCACTTGTTTGGTATTTTTTGCAGCCGTTATTTCCCTAGTAAACCTTCAGAAGTTATTCTTCCTAACGGCAGTGGAATGCTGGTTTCCTTTTTCCTCTGAAAATATTTACATGTGCCCTTACTTTACATAGGATAAACGGTAAAAATTCAGGGTTATGTTGTAGAGACTCATGTACATGAAAATGTAAATTTTACGGGCTGTTTGGGGCCTTTTCGCCTTGCCACGATATTTCCCTAAAAATTATTCACTATGTAAATGTTACTCTGAACACAGCTACGCGGGATTTATCTGTGAGTAAAAACGTGCTCTTTAAGTAATTTTTTCAACGTAAAGAGATGTTGCTTAAAATCATATATATAGCAGGAATGGAAAAGCCGCTGCGCCAACCAGAAATAGAACTCATGGGAAATTTTACCAGCGCTAAAATCGCACGAGAAGCTTTGGTCGGCACCGACCGACAGACTCGCAATTTCACGGAGTGACGGCGGCGTGTCGGTGTGCGCACCGCCGTCTGAAGATGTCGGTTTAGATGAGGTTCAGAGTGTCGGCACATCGTATTTGGAGAGAACCTGAGAGCTCTACCTCAGGTCAAGTCGTTTTAGGGTAAATGCTTGGTATTTGCTTAATCTCAGCTATTATAATTATTAAAAACCTATTACTGAAATCATTACGCTTGGTATTTTTTTTTATCCTTGCCATCTTTATTGTTATTATGGTTATCATTATTATTAACAGTATTATTATTACTATTAACGCAATAGTCAATATTATTATTAACATAATTAACTATTAACTCGTATACAGGCCGGGTGGTGTGAAATCTTTCAAAGGTCGTGAGTAAAGTAAATTTGCTACTGCTTTTATCCACATGAAGTTTTCAGGTATAGGCCCCAGTTCACTGTACTTCGTAAACAAGCCATAGAAGTATCAGATCCTTTTCAGTTGTTTCAAGCAGTACGCCTGAATTGGAAATTAGTGCTGACTCGGACACTCAGGGTTGCAGTATGGGATAATTAAGTTACAGCTAATCGACTTAGATTATTTCTCTGAAAGTGGGGAATCAAGAATACCAGCTCTGTCATTATATTGGTGCAGCTAGCTTTGCATTCAGCAAGCAAATGTTACCTGGTTTTTAGTTTCAAATGCGCAAGGCACAAAATATCTGCAGTGAACAAATAACTGATGAATAAAACTCAGTAAATGATGATCATGGGATCTAAGTGCAAGTTCAGGTACGTTCTAAATAAAAGACCATGGCTGAATCCATCAAAAATGCATAAAATAAAAGAGCCAACGAGCTGTAACCCTGCGCAGCCCAAGCTTTGTACGCATAATTTACGAGGCAATAAATTCATTAGCAGCAGCTATACCTCCACACCCTGGTAATTATGCAAATGCTCTACATGCTTCATTTGGGAGGAGCCGCCCCCAGGCTGCTTCCTAGTACCTCTCGCCATCTCATATTCGAGAATTGTTAACCTCGTTATACTTGGTACTTGGGAATACTGGGCGAATCTTTAACTTTATCTTCTTGAAGATTTAATGGGAATGTTTAAATTTTGGTAAGGGGGTCTTTTTGCCAGCTCCGACGTAAATATTATACCAATGGTGTGATGCGATTTCAGAGGGCTGAATTTTTACGAAGAAAAGAATTATTTAGATTCTAGAAGTCTCAAGATGAGCAAAATTTTTATCTCTATCGTTTGGGTTTTACAAAGCTGATTTATTAATTCAAGAGGAAGTGACATATCAGACACTGGTAATTAACCAAGAGGGAATTGTTCAGAAGAGAAAAACAGTAGACGATGCGGCACTTGAAGTTTCCGGCATAAAAGCTTTGCTTAAGTAAGTACTAAAGAAGCGCCCTGACAGCGCAGAGCTTCGTCACACACACAGTGTCAAGGAAAAATTTAAATTCGTCCTGAATTCAGAATTTAGATTAGATTAGATAGACGGCAGTAGACGAACCAACAGGCCCATTCTCAAAGAGACACCAAAACTTGCGCCCCGGCCCTCTATGAGCTATTGCCATTATGTTAGTAGGATATAAAACACTGGGGAAAAGAGAAGAAAAAAAAAGAGGAGGGAGAAGAATCTCAGCAAAAGAGACGATCATGAATGCATCATCATCAAAATTTTATCAATTGTTCTCGTAACATTTGCAGTGTTCCTGTAAATTTCTTGAAGATCCGTCCATAATGTAGTGAGCCATGTTCTATCAAATGAAACCACAAATATTGAGATAAACGCACAAACTGACGAACAAATTGCCACAAAAAAGTGGTTATTTGCTCCTTGTAACATTCCAGGTTTGTCCGTAAATTTCATGAAGCTCCTTTTATAAGTTTTTAAATTATGTTGCAGAGAAAAAGCAGGTAGGCAGACAAACAAACAGTTGAACGGATTTTCACCAAAATCTTAATATCTGTTCGTTTAGCATACCTCTCAATCCCTGTAAATGTCATAGAGATCCGTCCATAACTTTTTGAGTCATTTTACTGCCTCGTAAACCGTAAAACCATACAAAGCCACAATCCGGTAGACAAGACAGACAAACAAACAAAATCCGACAAAAATGTACCTTTCTTGACGGATATAATAGTTTCAAGTGGTGAAAAACTCGTGTGGTCCTTAACATCACAAACGAAGCTAAAGTACTTACGTTTTAACCGAGTCACTTCACTAGTATGTACAATTGGCACTCGTTTACAATTTACTGTAAATCGAAGGGTAGAAGCAGCAGAGTCTGTATACATGCCATACAATAGTTAATGAATAAAAAGTATTAGGACGCGAATAATCCATCAAAGAAGCACGTACGTCATGGACGCGGACGTATACCCGGAGATCGACCTCGGAGAGGATGGGACTGTGATCTCCAGAGCTGCTGCCCAAGCTTTTAACCCTTTACCGGGCAAGTGATCATATATGATCACTTGCGTAATGTTATTCTTGCGAGGGCACTGCCTAGCCGCCCGGTAAAGGGTATTAATATGTTGTACACCTGGCTGCCTCTCGCTAAGCTGGGTTACTATACAAAACGTGACCGTCGCTAAGAACTGGAGCTTTCTTTATATTGCGTTGGCCAAGGACGCTGGGCAGCGGCAGGGACAATAGCTTAGTGAAATCTATGCAACATGTACTGTAGATTTAAAATATATACATTTGTACTTCTGTACAAAACTAATAATTGCATCCTGTAACCGAACCTCACTGGTTATATTTAATGTACTATTCTAAGCCACAACATAGATTGTTAATGCCTACCTAATTATAGGTGTAAACTGAGAAGTACATAAGCTGATCGCGATAATATGGAGTGAATATTTGGAATAAACTTTTTTCTGAGCACAGTCAACACATTTAAAAGTCACCTGGACGGGTACTGGGAGCAGCACTCTTCGCAGCTTCAGACTCTTCTTTCGTAGCTTGTGCGGCAACTACTAGCGTGCTTCCTTCTATCAGCATCAGCTTTGTTCCAATACATTCTGCAGCCTGTCGAGCATAACTTCTCAGTAGTACACTCAATCTGCTGCAAATGAATATATTGACACACTTCTCTCACTATCTGCGGTCTACAGTTTCAACTCATGCATTAAGCTCCTAACAATATAGCGAACCGAAACCTTGATCTTGACTCCTCGGAGGGAATGGGCCTCTTAATGCGTTTACGGTCCAGCATATAATCTAATGTTATCTGATAAGACGCTTCTACCCTGCGTTTATCCAGGAACAGGAAATGCAGTTAAAGATGTAGCTACACCACCATCACAAAAACTGCTCTGAAACTCAAAGTTGAGCTCTTGACATGCCGTGGGCTATGTTGCCATACACTTGAAGGTGATACTGTCCCCGGTGACTCAGTAGTTAGAGGTGTGCCTTCGCCAGCTGTCGCCAAGCCGGAAGTTCTATTGCAAGCCAGGGAGGAAAGTCTCAGCACTCAGCCTTGCAGTGTCAACAGTTCGAGGTTAAACTATAATGCTTCGTGGCGTAAGCCCATCGCCCGCATTGGGAGCAAATTTTATTGCCGTCAATTTTTATGGCCAGCTAGGCCCAGTTTTTTGGCATGGATCCCATCTAGGTCAACCCACCAAACTTCCTGAAAAAAATTATGAAGATTGCTTAACTCCTTCGACCACTTTTTGGGTGGACAGACAAATATATATATATATATTTACGAATATATATACAAATACATATACTTAAATCTTCAATGAAAACATTATCAACTCTCTCACTTCGTTTGCGGGTGATAATTAGATAGCTCGTAGAAGACAGACCAATTCAGGCCCATTCCCAGGAAGCAGCCGGGACTTGCGCTTCGGCCCTCAATGAGCTATCGCCACCATTGCCACAACTTCAGAATCATTTAAATATCTGAGGAAGAAACGAAGAAGTAGAGAATGTACTCAGCGAAGGATCTGATCGTGCAAGCATGGTTAATTGCTGCAGGTGTGCTGAGCTCGAGGACGTAGAGTTAACTGGGGCATGAAAGGTAATAGATTAGGGTGGCCTCTGAAGTTTTGGCCGTAAAAAGTTTCAAATTCCAATAGGAAGTGTTCGTGGCTGTGAAGAATATTGGTCCCAATGTTTATGAA
>LQNS02278125.1:2252794-2263902 GCA_001587735.2 Parhyale hawaiensis | reverse complement strand
ATGCTTCAAGCCACCGAAGGCATTTTCCACGGATACTAATGCGGGAAAGTTTCAACAATAGGATTCCGTGGTCAACCTTGTCAAAAGCCTTAGCAAAATCTAAGTAGATTACGGTGGAAAGTTTTACATCACTAGCGGCAAAATCTAGGACGGTATGGCACCCCGATTCAACTTCTTTGAAGTGAAGCCTTATTTTCACTTCATATTCAGTTCACAGTGCTCTTCACAAAAGATAGGTATTTAAACATATCAACATATTTTTTTACAGCTGGCCTGACTGGCCAGATACTTGTGTTGCACCCATACACAAAACACAGTACCGTAAACTAATAGTCGTCATGTACAAAAAGTTTGAGCAATAACTATTCTACGGTGGTCTCGCATCAAGAGTATATCACTGCTTATATTTTTGGTAAGGATTAAAAAACCAACCTACGAAAGCCTAAGGTCTGACCACCAACTACTTCGACTCGTCGTTATGACGTCATTTCGACTTGTTGTTATGACGTCATCTGGCTACATGCGGGCACGGCTAAGGTTTGTTTTAGTCCCTTTGAGTCCTCCCGCAACACTTCTTGCTTCCTGATCCCATCGGACAAAAATTGCTTAGATACAAAAAGTGAGGTAAATACACAAGGATTCAAACCATTAGCCAAGATTAGGTGGGTGAGGCCTGGATTTCTTCAAACTACAATTATAAGAAAAACGTTGAGGACAAGTTAGCCGAGGTTAGGTTAAGCTAGGTTAGGTTATGCTGGGAAATGTTAGGTTAGATGAGGTTAAGTCAGGTGATGTGAGATTGATGTGAGATTAGGTTACAAGAAGCTAGGTAATATTAGGTCAAAATAGGTTGGGCTTGGTTAGATGTGATTAGGTTAGGCTAGGTTCAACTAGAAAAGGCTAAACTAGGTAAGACTTGATTTTCCTTAGGTCTCGGTAGGTAAATGTAGTACAGTACACTTCAACTTATTTTATATAACATGCTTCAAAATAACTAAGTATAGGTAATAAATGTACACTAGTGATGGGCGGGGTTTTTTCCTGCCGGGCCTTTTTTCCGGGTGGCTTTTTCCCACCGGGGCTTTTTTGCTCCCGAGGTTTTTTCCTACACCCGATTAACAAAAGCTAAGTATATTTGCCAGGTGAGTAAACTGAACGCCAAAACGAATGTACTGTTTTCCTCAATAGTAAAATAACTTTGGTTTTACCTCGTTTTCCTCTTTTTGTCACAGAAATAGAGCGGGTGAGTATCATCTTTTCATATTAATTATATTTTCGTCTCAAATCCCCAAAAACAATGTCGTTGACACCCTTGTCCTAGAACGTCTTTCATGACTAGTGACGCGCCGATGTCGGACGTATCGCCCGCTAGGGGTTGGCTCTAGCTGTCGGACCAACTGTAGACTCTGTAGTACTCTTGCGTCATCTGGCTCCATGAGTTACCCGACTCAATGAGTCACCCCATCCAATGAATCACCCTGCTCAATGAGTCATTTGGCTCAATGAGTCACCCGGCTCAATGAGAAGCTTGGCTTAATGAGTTACCCGGCTCAAGGCGAAGCTCGGCTCAATGAGTCATCCGGCTCAATGAGTCACCCCACTCAATGAGTCACTCGACTCAGCAGCGAGTCACTCGGCTCTTAATATGACAATACTTATATTCAGCTCACTGCCTCCCCCCCCCCCCCCCCTCCCCACGAAAGCGACTAAAGTCTTGGCGTATGAGCACAACAAGAAAAGAACCTCCCCGTCTCTGTGACGTGCTGCGACAGAAGTAGATGTTTGCGAACACGACGAGGTGCTGCTGCTACTACTTCTGTTTATCAGCCCCAATAAAGGCCTCTACTTATTAGAGCACAAAATTTGAAACGCTCTTCGTAACCGTTCCAATTCTTTGTTGCCAAGGCACGACAGCAAATCGCCCATTGGTGTACTGCCAAAAAACATCGCTTCAAGAATTTGCACCGCGACAGCAGTTTTGCAAGAAGGTATATACCGCACGCTATCGCTTCTTGAAACATTTCTCAATTTTGAATGACATCATATTTTTAAAAACTCCAGTTTGGCTCGTAGTTTCAGCGCGTTAAGTTGGAGTCACAACCGAGGAATTATTTGTTTTAAATAACTAGAACGTTTCACCTTTTGTGCGCTCGTGGCCATAGCCTTGAGGGATAGTAATGCCGTTAGACGGTGTGCATACTGTGTCTTCTCCTTCTCACAAAAATAGACTATGATAATGTGTATGATAATGTATGATAACGTTTGTTTATGATAATGTATGATAATGTGCATTTTCCATGGGATAGCAGGAGCTTCCCACATTCCTGGAGCAAAGCTCAATAAAATGTCAAAGGTATAATTGGAGCTGACAGCAATAGGCCTGGCTCCCGGCGGGCACGTCACACGGTAATGAAGACCATTAGTGAGCGCATTTGCAGTTGCACCAAAATTTATGAGTGGCCTACACAACAGGCTAAAGGGATGATGCCAAAGCTGCCAAAGATCCCAGGGCTCCCTCATTGCGGCTCCCAAAGCCTCTAATCAGTTCTAATTGGCGGCCATCGAGACAAAATTGCAGGTGATTAGCAGTGCTCATAGAGGCCTCGCTAGTAGAGATTGGCCTGATATTGGCGCGTACTGACGCCAATCATGCAGCCAATTTGAAGCGCTGACCCCTGCGGGTTCATACATTATGTATATAAGTGGCCAGCGGCCGCATGTATGGCTGTGCCTCCAGCCTTGTGCTGACCCTGCGCTGCATTGCCACTGACTCTGCGCTGCACTACCGCTGACCCTGCGCTGCACTACCGCTGACCCTGCGCTGCACTACCGCTGACAGTGCGCTGCACTACCGCTGACCCTGCGCTGCACTACCGCTGACCCTGCGCTGCATGGCCACTGACCATTCACTGCATGGCCACTGACCCTTCACTGCATGGAAACTGACCCTTCACTGCATGGCCACTGACCCTTCGCTGCATTGCCGCTGACCCTTCACTGCATGGCCACTGACCTTTCACTGCATNCTGACCCTTCACTGCATGGCCACTGACCCTTCACTGCATGGCCACTGACCCTTCGCTGCATTGCCGCTGACCCTTCACTGCATGGCCACTGACCTTTCACTGCATTGCCACTGACCCTTCACTGCATGGCCACTGACCCTTCGCTGCATGGCCACTGACCCTTCACTGCATGGCCACTGACCCTTCACTGCATGGCCACTGATCCTTCGCTGCATTACTGCTGAACCTGCGCTGCATTGCCACTGATCCTTCACTGCATGGCCACTGACCCTTCACTGCATGGCCACTGACCCTTCGCCGCATTACTGATGAACCTGCGCTGCATTGCCACTGACCCATCACTGCATGGCCACTGACCCTTCGCTGCATTGCCACTGACCCTTCGCTGCATTGCCACTGACCCTTCACTGCATGGCAACTGACCCTTCACTGCATGGCCACTGACCCTTCGCTGCATTGCCACTGATCCTTCGCTGCATTGTCACTGATCCTTCGGTGCATGACCACTGACCCTTCGCTGCATGGCCACTGACCCTTCGCTGCATTGCCACTGACCCTTCACTGCATTACCGCTGACCCTTCGCTGCATTGCCACTGATCCTTCGCTGCATTGTCACTGATCCTTCGCTGCATGACCACTGACCCTTCGCTGCATGGCCACTGACCCTTCGCTGCATTGCCACTGACCCTTCACTGCATTACCGCTGACCCTACTGACCCTCCAAAACGAACTATTAAGGCAGTCCAAGCTCCAGCCCCCCTATCATTATTATTATTATTATTATTATTATTACCAGCGGGACTCGCGGAAATACCGCGGTTATTTAATGTTCTCACTTTATAAAACGTAGCAGTCCTAATCTACACTATTATATCTCATTTTAGTTTGACCTGATGTAGCTCTTCCAACCCAACCTAACCTACCCCATAAATAACTACCGTAACATAATCCTGACTAAGTGCGTCTAGCCTCAAGTCTGCTGCACACGAGCACGTTGCTCCGTACCCTTCCGGAATGCAGCTTCGACTTGTCTAATATTATTGTGTCCGAAAACTGCTTAAACTCCGAGCCCCGTGGCCGCTATTCCGCTACAGCGAAGGTCCGCTGCTCAGTTTCAAATCTCTCTTAATTACCTCTGCCAAGGAGGTTATGTTTTCTTCGTGTTTGTCTCTCTGTCTGTCACCAAGATGACTCAGAAAGTTCTGAACCGATTTAAACGAAATTTACAGGGATTGTTAGGTATATTAGGAGGAACATATGATTAACTTTTGGCGAAGATATGTCTATCCGTTTGTTTGTTTGTTTGTTTGTTTGTTTGTTTGTCTGCCTCATTATTTTTTTTTCAATGCCATATCTCAAAAAGTTAGGGATGGATTTTGATGAAATTACCAGGAGTTGTTATGTATATAACAAAGAGTAGATGACCAAATTTTGGTAATGATCCGTTTGTTCGTTCGCTCGTTCGTTTGTCACTGTTTTTAATTTCTTCTTGTTAGCACAATAACTTAAAAAATAATGAATGGATCTTTATGAAATTTATACGGGTTGTTAGCAACGATAAAAAACATAAATGGTTGAATCGTGGTGCAGATCGGTTTGTACGTTCGTATGATTGACTAATGTTTGTCATAACGTTTGTTTGCAGTATAACTCAAAACGTTATGAACGGATTTTCAAGAAAATTGCACAAACTGTTATTACTATCAAAAGACACAAATGATTAGATGTTGGTGTTTATACAAAGAAAATTATGGTTTCAGAGCCAACTTGAAGTTTTTGCTACCGTTGCCTCACTTGGCGGAGGTATGCGCTCTCAGAGTCTCTAGTTGTTTATACGCCCGAAATGTTTAAGAATAAATCATTGGGAACCTGTATCGTGGAAATGACGGTTTCCTTAAGGTGCCCAGGTCAATTTGTCTCATTGAATATTTATATAGGGTGCCCAGGTGAATCTGTTCCCGTCGAAGTCATTAATAATAGTCGTTTTTCCGACCAGCAGTAAGACATCACACATCGAATCTCGGTGTTACTTGTGAAGTTGACGGGGAATTGCCATGGTACAATATGAAGGTTTCACTGATCTATCTGAAGCGCCTTGCCAGACCGTGAACGTTTCACGGGTGCTGCTAGTAATAATTATGTCCGCTTCAGCAGTTTATTCCCACTTGCAGGACTGTTAAATTGGAGTATTTTAGTCGTGATGATCTTTTTTCGAAACCATCAAAATATTGAGCTAATGGGCTAGAAATAGTTCACGATTCCCTAAGTCAATACAACGAGGCGCCCATGTGCCGGAGATCGACTTCGTGACTACAGTAAGAAAGTTAAGCAATTGGAGACGAAGGCCGTAAAACTTGCGCAAAGTTTCATCAGAGTCCCTGGCGCTGGCGGGAGCCGGGCACGCGCCGGTGTTGACTGAGCCGCGGCCTTCCTTGATTGGACCGGTGGACTGTTGAGCCGCTCGACTTACTGGGACGGCCGGGAGTTGAGGCCTTCCTGACGAAGCAAACCCCGCCACGGGGTAACCCGTTATTGGGACGGCCGGGAGTCGAGGCCTTCCTGACGAAGCAAACCCCGCCACGGGGTAACCCGTTATTGGGACGGCCGGGAGTCGAGGCCTTCCTGACGAAGCAAACCCCGCCACGGGGTAACCCGTTATTGAGACGGCCGGGAGTCGAGGCCTTCCTGACGAAGCAAACCACGCCACGGGGTAACCCGTTATTGGGACGGCCGGGAGTCGAGGCCTTCCTGACGAAGAAAACTCCGCCACGGAGTAACCCGTATCTTTTTCGTCATGTGTCATTCATCTCTTCTGCTAGCATCTCATTTGTTATCATGTCCATAGGTCACCCATCTCTGCTGTTACCACACAAGTCACCAATCATTTGTTATCATAGGTCACCCATCTCAGCTGTTATCACATAAGTCACTCATATCATTTGTTGCCATAGGTCACCCATCTCTGCTGTTATCACATAAGTCACTCATATCATTTGTTGCCATAGGTCACTCATTTGTTTTGTTACCGTGTGTCACCCATCTCCTTTGTTACCATCTCTTCATTTAGTACAATATACTATAATTACTCTCTTTTAGTTGTAATAGCAAGACAGAGCCTGCTAATCAGAGACGAATACTTGCAGCCTAAGCATTAGAAGCCACAAGTGACTGCAAGTGACCGTAAATGGCCGGATGTTGCTACAAGTGGCCGTAAATAGCCGTAACTGTCCATAATGAAGTTTCTGTAAATGGCAGCAAGTGACCGCAAGTAGCCGTGAGTGGCCGCGAGTGGCCTTAAGTGGCCGCGCGTGACCGAAAAAGGTCGTAAGCGGCCGCAAGTGGTTGCTAGGGGCCATAGGTGGCCGAAAGAGGCCGCAAGTGGCTGTTAATGGTCATAAGCAGCCAGACAACCAGCTGATCCGTGCAGCACAAAGACCTGACCAGGGCCGCACTCAGGGCACACGTACGTCACTGCTGACGAAGAAAGTGCTTTCGGCACACTCTCATATTCCTCACAGCTAATGACGTGCAATGCCTACGAATTATGAACTGCACATCCTGTTTTCTATATAATCGCTCGAAATTTTACTGGCCATAAGAATTAAACAATAAATCAACACTATAAGGACCACCGCTGGCAATCTTTGAGCAGTAGACGGTGTGGAAGCATTAGCCTCAATCGACCCATTGCATTCACCCTGGTTGTTTAGCAACAAATGAACTTTGCATCTCCCCGTGGCATTTACAGGCCACTTCCCTATCCGCTCTTCACAATTTGATGGATGAGCTGCGCCGCGCGTGACAGAGAGCCACTCGGCGTACATCGCTCANGGTTGTTTAGCAACAAATGAACTTTGCATCTCCCCGTGGCATTTACAGGCCACTTCCCTATCCGCTCTTCACAATTTGATGGATGAGCTGCGCCGCGCGTGACAGAGAGCCACTCGGCGTACATCGCTCAGGTCTTTTCGACTCTGTTCTATAATGAATTGGACTGACAAATGATCGCGCCGGAGCAGCTAATTTTTCTCGTCTATTGACATAAAACACGAGCGGCGCAGGATGACACTGTCAATACTGCGCTCGTTCTTTTGCGTGAGAGGCGTCGGAGTTTTTTGCCTGATGGTTGAGTGTGACAGTCCGAACAGGGGCTATTTGATATCCAAATATTTGGCATCACTTTATTCCCTGCAATTGAGCCGGAGTTGACGTAACTTGAAGCGTTAATAGCTATAGCATTAGTTAATAGATCTGAGGTGCCTCGCAAAAGGCCAGCGCAGCAAGTGGGTTGTTGGAACTATTTAACGCTGGAGCCCGTCCTAGGTCAAGTGCGACACGGACCTCGACTCTTTTGAAGGACATTGATATCAATGTTTTTTAATTGTTGTGTTGAGTGTTGAATGATTTTGTTGTGTTGAGTGTTGAATGATTTTGTTGTGTTGAGTGTTGAATGATTTTGTTGTGTTGAGTGTTGAATGATTTTGTTGTGTTGAGTGTTGAATGATTTTGAGCGCATCACATAAGAGCATTTCGAGTTAACCTTTGTTTTATTTTTTTTTTTCTAGAACAAAGAGCAAGTGTTGCCGTTGAGTGCTATTTATATGCGTCCTTACTTCAAGTCTAACTATTCAGAAAAGTTTTCTATGATTCATTTGTCATGACTGGGGAGTGAAATACATCTCTCTTTTCACCAACATTCCCGTAGACGAAACTAACGATATTATTTCTAACAACGTTTTGACACCAAGGACCTATTCCACAACATGGACAGACCTACCTTCAGAACTTTCCTTTGTCTTGCTATTAAAGATTCCTTCTTCATGTCTAGCAATAGACTGTACAAGCAAATAGAAGGAGTTTTCATGGGGTCCCCGTCGGATCCTCGTTGGCAATTATTTTCCTGTGCCATCATGAATCTCTTTGGCTTAACGATTGCCCAAGTGGCTTCAAACCAATCCACTGTAATTGTTATGTAGACGACATCTTCCTCATATTCAAAGATCAAACTGATGCTGATTCATTTCGGCAATATTTGAATAGTAATCATCCAAATATCAAATTCACTGCGAAACCAATCAAATAATTCTTTCACTTCTCTAGATGTTTTAATAACTAACCAAGACTCAACACTGACCGCTGGAGTTTACAGAAAACCCACAATCTCATGCCTTGGGACAAATTTTTTCAGTCACTGCTATGATCAATTTAAAATCAATGCAAAAAAAACTACTATTTCGGGCATATCATTTGTCTTCCTCCTACCTTGCATTCTCAAATGAAGTTGACTTTCTCCGAACATTTTTCAAAAATAACGGTTATCTGCACCATTTTCTGGACCATTACTGCAAATTGTTCCTAGACAAACTGTTCGACACCGGCATTAGTAAACTTTTCGTCCGTAATTTAGACTTCTTTCACTCGCTCCCGTATTACAACAAAGCCTCTGTTAGTACGGAAAACACTTTGAAAGCGTTCCTCTCTAAAGCGTACCGACTCATAAACTTCGAATTTTCATACAGAAACACATTTACCATAGGGTCCTGCTTTAAATTTAAAGACAAACCTCCCACACCACTTTTATCAAGTGCTATCTATCATTTCCCGTGCAAAGGTTGCAATACCTCGTACATCGGTAGCACTGAACATCATTTCAAAGCCCGTATCGACGACCAGCATTTAAGTGTATCTAGTCCAACCGGTTTACCACTCGTTAAATCCTCACATTCAGCTACCCGCCTGCATATTGAGCAAAGCAACCATCCCTTCAGCAATAATAGCTTCTCCATCATAGACTCTTCTAAGCCAATCGAGCTCACAATGTTAGAGTCCCTCTACATCCATAGAACAAGATGCTGACTTGATATTATGACCTCGGCTGTGCAGCTTCACACAGTCCATAATTAGTCCCACATCCGCTGCCAATACAGGCGCCGACATCCGGCCCCTCCAAGTAGCTCTGTTCATGCACGTTTTAGAAATTTAGACTTACCCCCGATAGCCCCTTCAGTATGCTCTCCCCCTGTAAATCGAACTAAAGAAAAATCCTTTACTCATAGTTGATATGTTCTTACGCTGATGATGGGAAGTACTTGTTTCCGAACCGTCAAATTTTATTATCAGTCGACATTTTATTTATTATCATTTTATAAATATATCGTAAAACATTAACAAGAGAGGTGATTTTTTTATCTAGTTAATTACATGCTGTACCCGCCGGTCAAAACAACTGAAAATATTACCCGTATCACTGCAATGGTTATAACCATGGAAAATGAACACAACTAAGAGCTGTCACCCTCTACATTTTTTCAGTTACTGTGAATAAAGAAAGACACTAAGAGATGTGTCCCACCCCTACAAGTATGAACACTGCACGCCACGAAACCTCCATTGCGGTAACATTTTATTTACTTTTTAAAGAGTAAACCTAATCCGAACTCTGTATAGATTGGCCTCCTTAAAGGTAAATATACGCTCGCCGTTCTAGAGATTTCCCTACTGTAAGTACAAGAAGATGAACTCAACCGAACGTCGTCACCGACTCATCACAACAACTTCACACTTCACACCCGAAAACAAAGAGCCAAAGAGCTGCCCCTCGCTAACAGCTTCTGCCCGGTTCCACTCGTAGCAAAGAAAGAGCTCCTCTTCTCGGTAACAGCCACTTTGGAGCTCAGCGCCGATGTGCTATTTGAAGCTCTTCGTTGTTTCAACAGCGAATTCTGTGTGCTACCTGAACACGCTCGTAGTCCCTCGTTATCTTCCTGTGTACGGTCACAACGGTCACTCGTAGAGGCAGCGTTTTGTTGCTTGAGTTACATCGCAGTTGATGGAGGGACAGCCTTGCTTCGCAGTCCTGCCCGGCCGCCCTGGAGCTGCGCTGTAGCTCAGCTTCTTGTCACTTGTGATCGAGTTCTGCCAAGCTGACTTTGGATCTGTTTCTGTTCCTTTGGGTTGCAGCTGACAGTTGACTGCGATACGGCCAGCTACACGCACAAGCTACATGTTTGAAGGGTAGGCAAGCGAAAAACTATCTTCGTCCCAGCAATATAGACAGACTGGGGCGAAGACTTTGGATAAACCAGGGCCGGGGCGACCAAAACCAAATAGCCAGGGCCGGAGTGACCAAAAATCAAGTAGCCGGAGCCGGGGAGACCAAAACCCAATAGCCGGGGCCGGAGGTTTCCTGGGGTGACAGCAGTTTAAGCCAGCATATTGATATTATATTAGTCAATCGTCGCTCATAATGAAGCAGTTTGCACGAAAAGAAATTTAGCTTCTCAAAAAAAGTAATAATTTAAAGAACCATTACACAAACAGCCTATATCGGGCAGCAGAGCACAGCCACAACACCGTGTGCAGCTCACAGCCACAGCACCGTGTGCAGAGCACAACCATAGTACCGTGTGCAGCTCACAGCCACAGCCCCGTGTGCAGAGCACAACCATAGTACCGTGTACATTGCACAGCCACAGCCCCGTGTGCATAGCACAGCCACAGCACCGTGTACAGTGCACAGCCACAGCCCCGTGTGCATAGCACAGCCACAGTACCGTGTACATTGCACAGCCACAGCCCGTGTGCAGCGCACATCCACAGCACCGTGTGCAGAGCACAGCCACAGCACCGTGTGCAGAGCACAGCCACAGCCTCGTGTGCAGAGCACAGCCACAGCACCGTGTGCAGAGCACAGCCACAGCACCGTGTGCAGAGCACAACCACAGCACCGTGTGCAGAGCACTGCCACAGCACCGTGTGCAGAGCACAGCCACAGCACCGTGTACAGAGCACAGCCACAGCCTCGTGTGCAGAGCACAGCCACAGCCTCGTGTGCAGAGCACAGCCACAGCACCGTGTGCAGAGCACAGCCACAGCACCGTGTGCAGAGCACAGCCACAGCACCGTGTGCAGAGCACAGCCACAGCCTCGTGTGCAGAGCACAGACACAGCACCGTGTGCAGAGCACAGCCACAGCACCGTGTGCAGCCCACAGCCACAGCACCGTGTGCAGAGCACAGCCACAGCACCGTGTGCAGAGCACAGCCACAGCACCGTGTGCAGAGCACAGCCACAGTACCGTG
>LQNS02278125.1:2170847-2184468 GCA_001587735.2 Parhyale hawaiensis | reverse complement strand
TTTCTCTTCTCGTTTCTTCATTCCTCTACATTCTACTAACATAATGGCAATAGCTCATAGAGGACCGGGGTGTAAGTCCCGGTGTCTTTTTGGGAATGGGCCTATTGGTTCGTCTACTGCCGCCTATCTAATCTAATCTAATCTATCCAAAACTTGAGGCAGTTGTTGTGGCTCCCACCAGTTGAACTAAATTCCAGGCTTTGATCCTTTACCGATTACCCTTGAGGCTTCCAGAAACTCGAGTTTTCAGAAGACGCTAACATTTACAAGATTTGAAGTTTCAGTGCCAGAGCTTGAGCTTGAAGTTTCGGACAAGTCAATCCTCGAAGGCTTGATTTCAGTACTCAATCAAATACGCCCAAACTCTACCGTTGAGCCTTACACACTCCAGTGAAACCAGCAGTTGCACTAATGTCCCCACATCTACCTAAACGACATATTCCTATTATTAACATGATGCCACGTGCTAGTTAGTGCAACTAAACATCCCTCTAGAGAACTAGCAGCAGCCAGATCGGGTAGTAGCATTAAGGAAGCTTACCTTTGTTTGACGAAAGATCCATCCAATCGGCAGGCGGAAGCGAAGGCCGCTTCGTTTGTGTAGGGCAAACTACTCTGTTATGCCCTCAGTCAACGCTCTTCATCGAGCCCTCGTTGCCACGAGCACACAATTAGAAAACGATGAATGAATCTTGGCCTAGCATTTGCCTCTGTAAAATTCAGGAGCAGTAAACATTTGCAGCTGATGGTCTGCACCGCAATATGGTCTGTTTGCTGTGTCACTCGGTGCGCAGACCTGCAGACTGCGGCACACTAGCGCCTACCTGTGCTATAGAATGTCAGCATAAAATATGAAGTGTTGTCATCGCATGCATCTTTAATGGTTTGATTTCCTCGCTGTTGTAGTTTTGTCATGGAAGTATAGATATCGGGCAGACGAGTATCACTTAACACAGCTTACCATTATCTGTATTAAGTACCTAGTTGTCCATGGTACTCGGTATCCATCAGCTCAGAAGCCGAAGGAAGCTCACGAACGATTAACAAGAAAACGGACGAAAAGTTTAATTGAAGAGTCTCCTAATTCCCCAACAGTAGCCTGCTATACGGTATGATGAATTCTGAGGGTCCATCTACACCTCGGTCTCTCAAATGTGTTCACTCAGCCAATGGTTCGAATGCTTCAGTGTGCCGTAAAAACAGCCCAAAAGTGAGCCGTTTTCTTCTGAGCTGCTTTATTTCACTCCAAATTTGCATAAGTATCCGTAACTTGCCTAGTGAAGAATGATGGAAAAACTTATTTGAAGACTAACCGTGCAATATCTTTGTGTGACTTGCGCACAGTTGTGTTTATAAACATTCTGATGATTGGATGAGTGAACGCGTTGAAAATACTTGCGTGTGTACCGCACTTGTTAAGCAGACCTACGCACGTGCATTTACCTGAGTTGTGTTATCCCTCACCACCAAAGTAAAGAAAGCTCAATTGACTATTTCAAATATTATATATTGCTGATATTTTCCACGAGCTCTGTGTCCCCCCCCCCTCCCCCGAAACCCCTTACATTTCATCAGCCGATCTTAAATCCTTTGCCTCAATCGCATAAAAACTCGTTGAAGAGATTGAGAGCGCAGCGCATAAGTCTTCATTACGGTGCGGTTTTAGAGCAAATTAAAAATTATCAGGAATCTAAGCGCACATCACTCTGAATCATTTCCACAGGTAATTAACACTCCATTAAAAATGTGATCGGTATTACCTGTTTCCTGATATTAGCGAGACTATCAAGAATAATTACTCTCAACATCGCGGTGCTCAGGCTCAGTACTGGAGGTAGGCAGGTGCTCTTCATTGCATTCCAAAGCAAAACAATGTTTCACTTACCTGCAATCAGCGGAGCTAACGGCATTATCCACAGGGCTTAGTTAGAATTTTATGAGCGTGTAATGAACACGGGGTTGCTGGCGCGCTTTTTAATCTCAAGCAATTAGTTTACCTTTGCATATTCATGGGAGGTTGTGTATCGCTGAGGGGAAATTGATCATTGCACGTGTCTCCGCTGACAGCATATTCAGCCTCCCTAGAGGCTGATTTCCTGTTCTAGCATCTGCGTCGGCCTAGTCCATTCTAGGGTCTTGTTCCTACTCTGACAAATGTGTTATCCAAAAAGTAGCACACCTTCCTGGGCACTGACCTGAAGTGCCTTCCATGGTGCGCTCACACAGCTCGTGAAGGTATGGTCTCTCAATACGCGGGAAGACGCCCTGTGCCGAGACAATACTATCTCAGTGTAGTACATTGATGGGAACTAACGTTGGACTTTCTTAAGTTCTAAGAAAAAATTGTGGCGCTACAGGACAGTTTTAGGGCCCTTAGAGTCGCCAGAAAGTCGCTCATCGGTAGAGTTTGCTACCAACACGCCTAGAGTCAAGGTAGGCGTTCCAGTCACTTGCGACCCTCCCTTAAAAGTAAAAAGAAGCCTGGGCTGCGGCCTCAGTTTCTCTACACATGCAAACACTGAAATGTACGAATTAGCAGACGTACGAAGTCCGAGGATCCTTTAGACTTAGCAGTCTATAGAACTTGGAAATTTTTGCTAGATATTTCCATCTCTTGGAGCTCGTGCAGGCTGCTAACTGTAAGACGGGGCGGTGTTTGGGCGACACTTGGCTGTTGGGAATTTGAAGGGAGTATCGAGCTACTCGCGTAAAGAACAGCTTCTACGTTGGTAAATAAAAATATATAAACAGTAAGTTCCTAAGTCTACCATATTTTGTAACTAGTTGGAGCATCGGTTGCCTATATATAGGCCTACATAGGTTAGTACGGTGAAGCTGCTGCGTGCCTTCCTCATTCAAACAACAGCTTGTACAAACCGAGGTCCAGTCTCAGCCTAAAATCAAGTGATATCATCATAGGCCTAAAGCGGTTAGCTAGTAGCTACCACTAAAATAACATGAGCTTAATGGTGACATTGATAAGCTCAATAGCTTAGCCTACGCTCAATAGCATAGCCTAACAAAAACTTCAGACGTAAGCGTCAGTTTCGCCACTTTGGATCGTGTTTCAGGTGCTCATCACAGGGCGTCGCTCTCAGAACGGCTAAAAACTCTATTTTGAAAGCAAGATTGAGTTTTGTCCATCACAAGAGTAGGTAACTTGTTTAGGTTTAGCGACTGAAACGCAAACAAAAGTGGAGAAACCAGAAGCTCCGGACAAGTTAAAGAGTTAAAGCCACTGATCCCATCGCAACTCACCCTAGCCGTGTTAAGCAAAGCCTCTGTAACGAGTCTCAGTACAACAGCGCAGAGGTGTGTCGCTATCACGCCAAATCCAGGCTACTGCAACCTGAGAAAAGGTTACCGTAACCCGTGATAACGCCATCTTACGACGATCGAATATGATCGAAAATTTTAAAATTTCGTTTAATTTGAAATTTTCTCATTGAAAGTTCCAATTACCTGAACTAACTTACTTATTCTGGTGTAAGGTGTTTATTTGTTGCGTATTTGAATGAATTTTGTGCTCCTTTTATTCAAAATAGAGGTTTGTGCTCGGTGACCTACATCGCCGTAACCCGTGTCGCAGTCGTCATTTGAGCTATGATTGCGACACGAGTTGCGACTGGCTGGGTCACCGGTGTAGCACCGGTAACCCAAAAAAATGCTGATTGCAACACACCCCTGTTGAAGCACTGCGCTGAGTCTACCGTTGCTAGCGATACACTGAGGAAAAAAAGTGGTAGGTACTAGGAATCCAGAGGAAGAGTCGCTACAAGGTAAGCCTCATCGAGACGCTCAAATGTCCAATTTGCAGAAACACGCAAAGCTTCGACGTCTCCACCATTTCTTGTGGAGAGCAATAAGGAAATAAGCCTACAAATTGGTGGGAGCTGAGGCTCTTCAGTCTCGTGAATATAATGATTGAAAGCGAAAGAAACACAGCGACGCACACGATCTTGTGAGTCGTGGTTGCATGGAGCACACCGGGCGTGTTTCAGTCGGTCACACCGATCCAGCTAAACTAATCCGATTAGTTACAACTTGTGCTGGCTGTCCATCCTAAGCGTTCGATTTCCCACTCTGACCTCTTTCAGAAGCTAATCACAAGTCGATTGCGCTTGGTTGAAAGAAGCAGCAATTTCTGCGCGATAAGGCATGGCCGCCTGGAAGAAGAGGTTCCCTTTCTTTGGTGTGCTTGCTAAATGCTGCTCCTCCAAGAGTTTAGTATCCTTAAGAAGAATGTGACTGGATCGACACTGCAGCAGTTAACTTTGGAAGAACTAAACGCAGTCTGCTCGTAGAAATAACATCGTTTGAATCGGTACTTGTGAGTGTCGGTGGTGCTTGTGAGCACAGCTGGTACTTATGAGAACCGCTGGTACTACTGATAATCACTGGTACCCATAGGTTAATTTAGTTTGGCTTACACGCGTTCACCTATTTTGCTGTCAATTTACTGCTCTCTCCTGCCTCGCCAGCAAACCGAACACTTGCTGCCAGAACGTGTTCCCCACCGCGGCTCTGCTCGCGTTGGGTGTCGACATATGACGCCCTTTTGTGCTCTACACTGCAGCATCGATCGATATCTTACGTAGCTTGCAATTCCAGGAGCCTCAGCGCAGGCAAGCTTGAGTTGATGTCATTCGATAAGTGCCGCTGCTGAGGAATTTCCTTTCTCCCAGCGTGAGATTCTCCTCGATGTTGCTGAGGCCTCGACATGCTGCTGGTATCGCTGGACGCTTACAGATCTACTCTCGCAAGACTGGACGATAGTCTTTCTCGCACTACAGACACCAAGTGAAAACGATATCAATTAATTACTGCTAGTGTTTTAGTAGAGGCTTTGAGGATTACGTAAGCAACTCCTCTTCCTGCAAAAAATAGACAGAAGAAAAGCCTCAAATTAATTCATACCGGACATGTCACAAAATCTACTAGACTGAAATCCCAACAAAGTCTACCAAAACTTGAGGGTGCATTTGACTGGGTATTTAAGTTAAGCTTTTGTAGCCTGACCTGCCCGGGACTTCAGACAGAAATTTTGGCTTTATCACTTTGAATCTGGTAGCGAGTGTTACTAAGGCCCGTTGCAGACGATAGTCTTTTGTCCTGTGTTCTCACTTCACCGCGTTCGAACGAGTTACTCTGTCGGTGTAAATAAAAGAAAACAACGCTGCTTTTAGAGACGATATTCACTAAAATTTTGAAAAGATACAAGCCACTGCTCTAGTGACATGGGCTAAGCCAGAGAACACGACGGTAAACATTTTATCGAAACTTTTGGTAGACTCCCAAATGTGTTTGCAAGGACAGTGCGAAATATTCGAACGAGATGAAGTGAAAACACAGGACTAAAGACTATCGTGTGCAGCGGGTTTAAGGAGTAAAGCGATTTTGTTTAGCAGGCTGAAAACTCCATTTTATGGAATTCTCATGGGTAACAAATTGAAGGTCAGTCCCTGCAGCTCAGTTCATCGGGTCGAAGCCGGCGCACTTACGAGAAGTTGCGAACACGTACAGCCCGGTCGAATATAACCTCTGTAAATAGAGATAAATTGAGTTAATGAACTGTTGTAATTGCAATGCGTTGCTGGGCTCAATTGCTCAAATACTTAGTAATTCTTAGTTAAAGTTGAACACAAGTAGAATGAACACTTCCGGCACAGTGAACTTGCCAGTGTCGCAGCTCAAGCTATGTCACAGCATTATGCTCAGTTTAGGTTAATTCTGATAACAAAAGTCGGGCCTAGGGTAGTATGCCGCTGGACTGAAAGTATGCGTTAGGGCAGCATGGGTGGGATCAGCTAAAACTAGGTTAGGAACGTTTCGGTTCAACTAGAATAGCTACGTACCCAGCCCAACATATAATACACATATTGTTCACTAGTGGACCAAATGTTATACCGACACCAAGATGTACCAACCCTAAAGCGCCGCAGAATTAGATACGTGAATGGCGCTTAATTTCTAAATGTCCGAAGTAAATATCAAACATGAGTCGCCATGTCTATGCAGTGGTGTCTATAACAGCACACTTAAGATATTCTTATCTTTATGGAGTGATCGAGCAGCCGGCGACTTCTGAAAAATGTCGATAAATGTGAAGGTTAAAAACCCCTTCGGCAATACTATCTTCGACCTTGCATATATTGCTCAAGTTTTTTACAGTCGGATAGAAAATTATTTTTATTAACAGAAAAGCTGCATCATAAGCCTTCATTTACCTCAGCTTTTACGGAATACGACTTTTTCGTTTTAGTTAATAATCGTTGAAGAAAATAATCTTCCTGAGCGCATACTACATTAAATGCAGTTGTGTCATTAAATCTAATTATATATTTGTAGCAAGCTAACATACAATCATGCGCACTGTGCACCTCCGCACCGCATCAACCCGTGGTATCTCAAAGAATGGGTTTTTAAAAACTTGGGATTTCTCGCAAAGTTTCTAGTAAAATCGAAATTCTAGTAACGAAGATTGTTGGTGTACGACGAGTATGTTTATAACCCAGCAACGAAATGAGAGAAGGGATAATGTCTTCGTTGAAGCTTTAGTCCACATATATATATAATTATATATATTGTATATTTGTCTATTCATACAAAAAGAGGTTGAAAGAATTAAGCAATGGAGTCTGGTGGGTTGACCTAGATGTAAATAATGCCAAAAACTACAATTAGCGGGCAACCAAAAATGAGGGCGATGAATTTTGTGATCCGTCCACCTAAATAGTGGTTGAAGGAGTTGAGTCATATTAGTAATTTTTTCGGGCACCCAAGTGCATTTTCTGAGATGTGAAAAATAACAAAACTTTTGAGTTAGCCGGCCATAAAAAATGACGGTGTTGAATCTGTGATTCCACCAAAAAGAGTCAGAAGAAGTTGAGTCATAGTAATATTTTTTTTAGGCAGTCAAATGGGTTGACTGAGATGTGAAAATGCCAAAACTCTAAAGTAAGCTGCCCATAAAACCATAAAATATAAAGGCGTTAAATTTGCCCTTACCGTGAGTGATGGTCTTACGCCACGAGGCGTTCTAGTTACACATAGCGTTGTTCCATTTTATCTAAAAAAAACTGAAGAAAATAATTTGCCAAGGTCTTGGCCGTATAAAAATATTGTCTTTTTTTAGTGTGACTGTGAGATGATCAACCGATGGAACGCGTTACTTCCACAGTTGAACAGCCACGAAACTTGTTACTTTCACATTGTCTGCGCTCCACATGAAGCACCACAAGCAATGTCCACCCTATCAATCTCGAGACACACAACACATGTCACTTGCAAACCATCTGCAAATTGACATCGAAATAAGAATCAGCCTGCGATGTCGCTGGCCAGCAACCGCTGCCTACATACAGCTGCCATAATGAGCTGTCGGACCACCCTGTGCGTAAGCCACCAACTCTCCAACTCCATCGTAACGCTCACTTGCTTAGACTAATCTATTTTCATGGACCATCTTCTGCTCGTATCTCGTTCTCTGGCAGCCATCTTGTCTTTTTTATTTCCAATGTCATTATCAGGAGCCGGCNGATATTAAGACACGTCTCTCCCTGTAGCTGCAGACTGCACCGATATTAAGACACGTCTCTTCCTGCAGCTGCAGACTGCACCGATATTCAGACACGTCTCTCCCTGTAGCTGCAGACTGCACCGATATTAAGACACGTCTCTCCCTGTAGCTGCAGACTGCACCGATATTAAGACACGTCTCTCCCTGTAGCTGCAGACTGCACCGATATTCAGACACGTCTCTCCCTGTAGCTGCAGACTGCACCGATATTAAGACACGTCTCTCCCTGCAGCTGCAGGCTGCAACGATGTTAAGACACCTCTCTTTCTGCAGCTGCAGACTGCACCGATATTAAGACACGTCTCTTCCTGTAGCTGCAGACTGCAAAGATATTAAGACACCTCTCTTCCTGCAGCTGCAGACTGCACAGATATCAAGACACTTCTCTTCCTGCAGCTGCAGGCTGCAACGATATTAAGACACCTCTCTTCCTGCAGCTGCAGGCTGCAACGATATTAAGACACGTCTCTTCCTGCAGCTGCAGGCTGCAAAGATATTAAGACACATCTCTTCCTGCAGCTGCAGACTGCAAAGATATTAAGACACATCTCTTCCTGCAGCTGCAGACTGCACAGATATCAAGACACTTCTCTTCCTGCACCTGCAGGCTGCACCGATATTAAGACACGTCTCTTCCTGCAGCTGCAGGCTGCAAAGATATTAAGACACATCTCTTCCTGCAGCTGCAGACTGCACAGATATCAAGACACTTCTCTTCCTGCAGCTGCAGGCTGCACCGATATTAGACACCTCTCTTCCTGCAGCTGCAGGCTGCAACGATATTAAGACACCTCTCTTCCTGCAGCTGCAGGCTGCAACGATATTAGACACCTCTCTTCCTGCAGCTGCAGGCTGCAACGATATTAAGACACCTCTCTTCCTGCAGCTGCAGGCTGCAACGATATTAAGACATGTCTCTTCCTGCAGCTGCAGGCTGCACCGATATTAGACACCTCTCTTCCTGCAGCTGCAGGCTGCAACGATATTAAGACACCTCTCTTCCTGCAGCTGCAGGCTGCACCGATATTAGACACCTCTCTTCCTGCAGCTGCAGGCTGCAACGATATTAAGACACCTCTCTTCCTGCAGCTGCAGGCTGCAACAATATTAAGACACGTCTCTTCCTGCAGCTGCAGGCTGCAACGATATTAAGACACGTCTTTCCGTCTGAGACAAATTCTCAATATTTTATACAGTAAAGCTTTGGGTTACGTTAGTCAGTAGAGTTCGTAACCAATACATTGTTGATAACTGCGAGTTGGGGTGCGCATTTCTACTAGTATATCGAGACTATTATAAAACTAGTAGCATTATTTGGTTCGCTACAATTTTAAATTTTCAAAGAATCATTGTCTTTATTCCACCAGTGGTTCAGTGGTTAAAGTTGTTGCCTCGCTCGATGTCACGAAATTAGATGTTCTGTTCCAAGTCAGGGAAGAAAATCATGCAGATCAGTAATGCAACGTCGTCAATTCTGTCACTCATAGTCTGCTGGGAAGAGTAATGACCTTACGATCAGAACGATCAGAAGGAAGCAGCTATTATCAGAACCTTCGGTCAGTAATGCCGTTGCTCAGACATTTTGTAATCGACTGCAGACGTACACTTCTCTTACCCTATCAGGGATTTACCTGCAGCATGAACCAGTGTATGTGAGTTTTCTTAATAAGGATGTGCGGTCAAAGCCAGTTTACCAAAACTTTGCTACTCTAAAATATTTCCGAAGACTACATATGAGAGCTTATTTGTCTCCATAAGAAGGTTATGTTTTCGTTAGGCGTTTGTCTATGTACCTGTCTGTCTCTATCTGTCTGTCCAAGACAGCTCGAAAAATTATGGACGGATCTCTATGAAATTTACGGTTGTTAGATATGTTAGGAGCAACAGCTAGGTGACTAACTTTTGGTAAAGAAACGTTCAGGCATTTGTTTGTTTTCTTGTCTGTTGTACCTGTCTATGTTGGCAACATAACTCAAAAAGTTGTGAACGGATTTTTATGAAATTTGCAAGATATATTACGAATGTTACGAAACCATACGACAAGCTTTTGTGAAGATCTCTTCGCTCCTTTGTATGTTTGAAGGTCCGTCGATGGATCCTCAAGAAAATTGCAAGAATTATTAAGAATATTAAGAGGCGCAAAAATAAATCCTGGATACAACACTAATTTCAATTTTTTAGTGCAATTGCAATTCTGGGCGGAGGTGTGTGCTCTAAGACTGCTGCTCTATAGTTTCTCAGTTGACAACATTCGCCTTCACTCTCACTTTCTCTGAACACTTAATGCTGCGTATACAAGGATATTGACGGCGCCATCGATTAATATACAAGAGCGAAGTAAGCTAAGAACAACAGGATTGACTTGTTCTGAACTTCACAGCGCCATGTTAGCTTCTCCACTTTGAATTTTGTTGCAGGAGTTAAAAGCAACGCGATTACGCTTGAGACGGCTGAAAACCCTGTGTACAACTCGGCAAAATCAGTAAGTCAAACTGATTTTGCCGAGTTCTACATTCTTAATTTAAACTGAGAAAGATAATGCCAGCCTTTGTCGGCTTTTATTAACTTATATCTACGTATAAATTTACTCTCATTTTTATCTCCATTACCTTCTCTTTTCTTCACATTGCATTTTTCAGTTTAATATATATATATTATTACCAATATACCTTAATTAAAAGAAATATCTAATCTATACGAAACATTTTCCAGTATTTTTGCGGCAAATTCTTTTCGTCTGCGATAATCCCACCAGGAGCACCAGAGGGCGTTGCTAGGCTACCCCAGCCACTGCCTGCACAGCTGCACCCTACATAGGCCTGCATGCTATGGTTCCTACACCCTCCTAGGCCCCCAAATAGGCCTATCTGTTGCTGCCAGCCTCAGGTGACTTACGTCGACATGGAAATCAAATATCATCTCACTCCTGCACTGAGGCGCCATAACTCTGAGGATATGACAGCTCGGGCTTTTATTTTGCAGGTGAGAGGGAGAGACGGCCCCTATATACTAGGCTCTGGACCGGGCCATGTTCCTTAATGCCATCTACTCTGGAACAGACCAAATTTTTATACAGGAGGTGCTGTCAACTTCGTGGTTTGCATTTTGAAGAAAATACAAGGTATCAATATACTGTTAAGTTAAAAAAATATGCTGAAAAGAATCAATAAATGAAACCCCATTGACCGCAACAGTACTTGACTCTTAGGTCCGAAGTGGCCTCTGACGCTGGCGGCCAAAAGGGGAAAAATGGGATTTTCTCAAGAGCTATTATGAACATGTCCAAACACGGTCATACAGGCAAGCGCCCAAGTGCATCCCCGCCGTATCCAAGATGCCGTATCCAAGATACCTTCTCCGCAAGAAAAATGTTGGGTACCTGGGAATTTTTTTCTTCAGTATTAGATAGGATGAAAATAATAGCTCTTGAAAGTATCCCATTTTTCCGTTGTGACTTTTGGCCGCCAGCGTCAGACCTAAGAGTCAGGTACTGTTGAGGTCTATGGGAATCCCGTTAAACCGATTCCATTTGGACACATCAGCCTCTATGTGCCAACCAAACTTTCCCTTATAGATCAACCATTCGTTTATCTTACAAGTTTGGAAATTGATAGAAAGTGACAGTGCTGTTATGTATTTCCGTCCCGTATGCCGACCACTGGTACAAACGCTTCACCGTATAAACAAAGAGCTGTTCTTCTCAAATAACCCAAATTTTCTAAAGCAGGCAGTGCAAATATAGAAAACACAAAAATTAAAGACATGAGCAACAAATAACTCCGTAGCTTGGCGTAATTAAGTAAATTCGAACAGACTCTAGATAGGCGCGTTTTACTTCGAATTCCGCAGAAGAAAATCACTGTGAACAAGAAACTGCCTTACTTCTGTACTTAAAAATCTCGTTGATAGGTGGTGCTGTCGGTACCGCATTACGGATTACAGTTACTACAGTTTCTCAGCTACCCCTATTTCCAGATGCGGTAGCTCAGCAAGTTGCTATTACAACGCAGTACAGCTAACGGTTTGTGATGCATATTTCCTGGTGAAGCAGTAAAGGTAAAGTCAACTTAGGCCACACTCTCACCTGGGAAACCCACATGCACTGGTTTGTGCTGCTGGTATAGGCCCACTGGCCCTAGATGAGTAAATGTAGTTGCAGTCGACCTCGGGTCACCAAGAACTATGGCGCCAATTTGACGGAAGGAACAAATGACCCGAGACCCCCACCCCCCTCATCTCTTAGGAAGGCAGTTCCGCCGCGGCACCGTGTATGCACACACAACTGCCGAGTCAGCACACCAAGATCTGCAAAGAGCTCGCGTGACTGGCTCGGCATCGAACCGGCGAGCGATTCAAGGTGTTAGAACTGAGAACGGAAGCATGCTGTACCGCGGCGGTAAAGAAGAGTTCAAGGAGAAGTAATTGGTTGTCATTTGGTCGGCATAGGACTATTTAATGGCTCTGAAAACAAAGAGCAGAAAATCCAAGGCATCCCAATATTACTACACTCAAGAACGTTACCAATGGCTGGTATCTCAAGAGAACGGCAAATACCCTTCAGATAACTGTGCCTGGCTGCACTATGTACTTATATTAATTTAAATACTAAAGTTGTTCCGCAGGGATTGTTCTACCTGAAAAGAATTGCAGCCTACACGTGGCATCATTTGGTGAGGCCCACAGTTGAGGGTCGAAGCTCCCGATGGCTTTGCCGAGCTAAGTTAAGCTGTTAATTGAGGCTTATCCTAGCAGACTTCCTTAATTGGCATCCTGTATATTCTAGTTTCCGCTGTGATGCTTTGATATATGCCAGCACAGCGACGGTCCATACACAAATCGTTTAAATATAGATTATGAATGACCAATAACAAGGAGTGCACAGGTTGACCTGAAACAGACTTGAGTGCTCTGAACAATCCCTAACTAGGATTGCAGCTTGTTATAATCTCCAATATATCAGTACATAACCAATAAATTAACAACAAATTATTGTGTCATTTACTGTTGATACTGCTGGTCACGTTCTCATATTTTACCTTAAATTAATTGTATAATTTTCCTGAACTAGTTGCGTGAAGACGAGGCAAAGTATTGTGGTAATATTTGAGAAGCCCTCATCATGCTGCTCCTGCTCACTCCATGTCGGAGTGCTTCACTAACTGTGGACCTAGCTGTTGTGTTCAACTTACCGTTTCCATGTGCTATATAAGGTAATCCAGGTACGATACAATTATAATTCCAGTTACGACCATCGAACGCACGCTGCACAGCAATAGTGATCAAAAGCATAACATTTTAAACTACAATAGTAAAAGTAGTAGTATGTTGCATCGGTAGTGCTGTCGCTAGATGTCAGTCACAGTATGGAGTTGCTTTCCAAGAAGACTGCGCCTCAAACTCCATAGGAAAAACCAAAGCTTGGGTCATGAGCGAGTTTCTTTAGGCCTCAGCTTCCTCCTCACACAAGAAACACTATATGCATTTACGAGCGTTTTTGCCCGCTCCTGCGCAAGGCGAACGCTTTCTAAGACATTCATACTAAGGCCTTTACTTCTTGTGTACGTTTTTTGGTTAGAAGTTTTACGGGATATCATGTGGACATCTCGCGGACCTTTTTTTGCTTGTCTCTTACAGCGTCTTGGCCAGGACAGACTCTAGTGAGAACTGATAATGCGACGACACTTGTTGGGGCTGGCGTCAGCTTCTGCTGCAGTTGTAGCGCTGCTGACCGCAGCCTCAGTTTCTGCTGCAGCTGTAGCGCTGCTGACCGCAGCCTCAGCTTCTGCTGCAGCTGTAGCGCTGCTGACCGCAGCCTCAGCTCCTGCTGCAGCTGTAGCGCTGCTGACCGCAGCCTCAGCGCCTGCTACGACAGTAATCAATCAATCAACTTTATTAGGTACTCACAGAGGTGGTACAATAGTTATATTAAACATAGCTTATCACTAGACTTAAATTAAATACAGAGAGCGCTTGATAGCCTTAGTACACGTTACACAGCATTCCGGCTCATTGTTTGACCTCTGTTTGGTAAGAGTATGCGCT